>VZRU01004121.1:136895-176060 GCA_013398155.1 Pedionomus torquatus | reverse complement strand
GGGGGAGGAAAGGACTACTGCCCAGGTTAGTGCCTAGAAAACTGTAAGTCTTTCAAAGGTCAAAGTCAAGTCATTGAGTTCTTAAAGACTCAAGAAGTTATGACCACTGCTGTCACCATATTGGTCTGTATCAGACGAGTTAACCAGGACAGCCCTATCTGGGGAGTAAACTAGTGACTACAAAGCCAGCTTAGAAAGAAACAAATCATGAGAGAAGCAGAGGGAAAGGAAGCTTGCCATTAGGTGGAGAGCCAGCATGTCTCAACAGTCAGACATTCCTCTTTGGACTGATCTCTCATCTTTCTAAAGGCTGCAGCTTATTCCTTCAGGACTTTTTTCTATCAGTTCAACATGTCAAGAGAACAAAGTTTAGAGCAGTAAAAAAATGGCCATCAAGCCTTGGAACCTTGAGTCCCTCCCAAAAGAAATAAGACCTCTATGTTATTTCAGGGTTGCTTTTATAATCAAATGATTATGCAGCTTTAAAACAAAACTCATAGTCATACCTTGGAATTAAAAGAGCAAAAACAATCATAAAAGGAATTACTTCTACATTAGTTTGATTGATTCTCAAAGGAAATGGCTATGGTGACAAGGTCAGTGTCCAAAAATAGAAAAAAGATACCCTATTTGCATAAATCCCTCTATCGCCAATTCTTTCTCTTACCCATAATATCACAGTATTTCCAAATCACTCTACATCATCGTACCATAATTTCACTGAAAACTGAGTTATTACCTAAAACAGAGCATAAAGGTATTGAAAGTATTTGAAAGCGAGTTGGAAAATAGAAAAAGATATCAGCTTTTATTCCACTTGGAGAAGCACATTAACAACTCCAATCTACAAAGCATGGCAAGTGGTATCATATCCATGCGGGGTTTTATTACTGTGAACATCCATCATTTTCTTTGCCACAGTATTGCCCCAATTCCATTATTCCTATATTACAGCCAAAAATATTACTGGACAGACATGGTTCAATGGTTAGGGCTTCTTGAGGAGACGTGTTCCCAAATTCACCCTCAAAAGCACAAACTAATAGCATGCAGAATCTATAAAAGAACAACTTTTCTATAAGCTCAACTTTACCATTTAAAACCAGCCAAAGGCACCAACTCTTAACATTAAGAGGCAAAACCTATTTCTACTTCTACCACTTTTTTTCCTTCAGTTTTTGTCCTTCTAAACCTTCATCAGAAGACATTAAAAATTCTTTACTTGCAGCTTTGTCAGCATCTTGTTCAGATGACAGTAATATACTGCTTTATAGACTGATTTGTTTGATTAAGAGGCAATCAAATGTGAGCATAGCTTACATTTGGTGTAAATTTAACAACTGATTGATAAAGAAAGAAAGAATGGAGAAAATTGAGTCCTTTCTCACTGCAGTTTGTATTTTTCCCCAAACATCATATGCCACCTTTAGATGAGAGGTATGAATGCTGTTAAGGTTTTGATGTCCAAATGCCTTCTTGCAAGAGACAGCAGCTGGTAAATTCAGCTCAAGTGTATTAAAATCATGAGGGTGCCAATGTGCGGGATATTCTCAGAAGCAAAACAAAGCTCAGCAAAAGCATTAAGAGGAATCGTAAGATGATTTGGCTCTTTTACTATCTTCCCTATTAACAACTGGGACACACCAAAGACATTAGATTAATCATCTGTACTATATTTGTACAAAAATTACTTCCCAGAGAACAGATGTTCTCTGTATTTGGCACAAACCTGCTCATCTAAATTGGCCACATTATGTGTCAACAGAACAGCCGAAAGTTTTTAGAACAGCATAGAAGCAAGCAGGGCCCTTAGGTGTTCCTCATCTCTCCTGTTCAAAACCTTACAGCTTTATGTAGCATATTGTATTTAAAAACAATATCAACAACAACTAAAAACAACTGAAAAACAGACAAAACCCTGAAAAAGCAAGTTAACTGGACAAGTTTGTTTTCTAAGCAGCTCATGAGGTTAGCTTTACCATCTCTACAGAGGTTACAAAGCAAAATGTAAATCACAACTCTAGAAAACTGAAACTGATCCTCCCATAATCATTCAACAGCCTGTCTCCACATCAAAAATTCATCATGTCAAAGGTATGCCTCTATGTTGCATTTTTGTTAAAGTGCTTCTTGCAGCTAGTGCATATCATTCAGAGATTCTGGAAGCATGCTGCAAGCATTGAAAATCCATTCAAAGTGACCAGAGGGATCTTGCTGTGGCCTGCCACTGTACCATACTCGTGAAAAAAGCATGTTACATCATCTTAAGCATAGCAACAGCTGCATTTGCACAGTTGTTTCTGTGTTATTCCAGTTAACGACACAAGGTAACAGAATAAGTAAAATCACGATCAGGTTTTCAAATTCATTAATTGAATCGCTGCTGCTGACTCTGCATCAGAGTGCTGAATATAGAAAATGTCCTAGATAGCACTGAAAATATTGTAATGCTGCCCTTATAAAACCTCCCCGCAAGCCATGCTAGATTAGGAGCCATTTTAAAACTATTATAAAATGCCTTCAGCTCTTATATTAGTCCACTGTAACATTGTCTTAAGTATTATTTAAAGGCGGCATTCTGGCAGTTCTACAACTGTTTTTAGATCCCTCTAATTGTCTTCGCTGACCTTATCATGTTGCTGCTAATAAACAACAACAATCATATTTCAAATTTCATCCAAGAAAGCATACCACAAATCATCCTGAAACATCACTGATTAGTTTTCAGCAAGTGTGCCCTGCAATGACTCCAATTTCTTCCCAATGAATAACTGAATAGACAGCTACACCAGTAACATATCCCTGTGCCGTGCCAGTCTCAAAGATCACTACTTTCTGCCTGAATATATGGGCTAGAGGGTGAGTTCTTTCTCTTGGCCTCTTCCTAGCATTTTTAATGGATTTCTTGATGATCAGGGAAGCTAGAGAAACTACAGTAAAGAAAGGCAGGAATGAGTCTAAAAGTGGTTGACTAGACAACCTTATACCCATTGCAGAGAGCCAAGGGGAAAAAAAAATAAAAATTACAGACTTGTGAAAGTTGTGAAGAAAGCACTATAATCCATTGCACCGCATGATGATTTTATGCTGGAACCATACTAGAAACTGATTAAAAGGGTATAGCATTGGAGGCCACATCTGCTTCTCCTGCATGTCACTGAACAACATAATTTTTTTTTGGTTTTGCAACTACATGGTAGTATTTCTGAGGTCAGTTCAGAGCCAAAAACTTCTAATAATTTTGAAAGTACCCCAAAAGCCTCTAAACTTAGACTTTGTTTGCTTCAATTTGGGCACTTTGTGGATGACTTTTGAGAAGTTTCCCCAAATGAATTTTCAAGATACAGCATCAGAGATGAGCTGATGAATCTAGAAAGTTTTCCATTAAATTTAACTAGATTTTTTTATATATATACATTAGAGACAGTTGTGAGATTGTTCAAGAAATAACTATGCTCAATTTAAACCAGACAGAGAGAGTGGCACTTGTACAGGTTTATATCATATCAGTTTAAACTACACATCAGATTTAGAATAACACATTTATAGACAAACAAACAAAACTCATTCCTTTATATTGCCAGAAACTATAGCTGAGAGTAAGTTACTATCCTTTGGGAGTTCCATGTACCACCCAGTATGGTGAAATATGTACTTCTAAACAATTACTGAGTGAGAAAAACTAACCTGGGGAGTATATAGAAAGACAGTGCAAAACTTGATGCATTTATTGGTCTCAGTAGTGTAAGAAAGCAGAGGGGCTGTCTGCCATCATTAAATGCCAGACACTCCTCAGTCTAATCTGTACACAAATGACTATGAAATGTTTTAACTCTGCCAAAAATTATTTCATTTTTAAAATCCTGAGACCAAGTACTACAAATTATGTTCCATTAAGAAGGGAAAAAACCCCAAACTGTTGCTATTCTAAACATTCTCACTAGTCTGTATATTTTTTAAGCCATAGCTAAAACAAAAAATCAAAAATTCACAAGCAATCAATCAGAGATATAACCCTGCATTCCACAACCTACTTTAATCAAGATATCTTCCATTTTTCTCTGGGAACTCTTTCATTCTTAGAAATTTTTAAAGTAATCAACTGCCATACTGATAATGATATTAAATTTAGTCAGCTGTTTCTGAGCAGAGAGCACATGGCATAAGACAAATTTTTTCTTGTTTATACATTCACATATATGTATATAACTAGGGTTAGCAGTTGAGATTTAACCAATAGTTCTGATATTCAACACTCTCAAGCTCCCATCTGTCTTCTCAAATGTGTTTACATGAAAGTCAGATTTTATAGTAAATTATCTTAATCTTTGTCTCTCTTTCCAATATACAAATAGAATAATTACTTAAATAACAAAGAGATACATGACAAAGATGTTTCCTTATAACAACTGTAAGGAAATTTAGATCAGAAATCTCACAAATGAGAAGATAGCCTAGAAAACTAGGTAGAAACTAGCTGAACAAGCTTTCTTTTAATGAGGAGGAAAATGGATATACACATGCTATGATTCAACTCATCTTTTGCCCACATCTGTAAGAACAGGGCAAATAATTATCTCCTAAAACACAAACACCCACTAGTAATGATTACTTGCTTTCCATCGCACTGAACACTTCCATGAATAGCTTATGACTATTTAGAATTTGTGTTCGATTGCAATCCTTTACATTATTGCAGGAATAAATAGGAACACTGACATATTAATGCCTCCAGCATCCTCAGCTATCTCTGTCAAATTTAGCTTAGCACCAATGCTCTTGCAAATCCTAGCATAAACAGTGACTGTTCCAAACAATTACAGTAATACAGTAATTCTCAGTGAACATAACAGCATTCTGGAGATTACTCCCCAGATGGTTCAAATTGAAAACAATTCTTAACTTGCTGGTCCCAGAAAAAGAAAGGACCGGACAGGTAAATAAAACAGTATTTGCCCCATCCTTAGAGACACTCCATCTAGCTCATATGCCTTTAGCTGACTTAGTTTACTAAGAGAAAATGGCCTATAGTGTTTCAACATCAATAACAGTAACCTTAATAAAACTGTACTAACTGTAAAATTCTTGTTGAATTGATTTTCAAGCTGAAGAATAACATAGTAAAGAAGATGGAAGTTCCGTCATCACAGCTGGGCTGAAACACATAAAGGGACAAGCAAAAACATCCAAAGGGAGAGACTAGGTAGGTCCGAGTTTTATTCCCTACTGAACACTCTCTTCCCCACTCTTGAGGGAAGACAGTGGGAAATAGTCAAGTACAAACGACCTCCTGACAACCCCATTAAAAGTTTTTGTTTTCAGCAGGCCAAAAGGGTAGGTGGGAAGCTGTTTGAAACTGCAAATCCTATTCCAGTGCCAGAAGAAACCAAATAAATCAGTTACTCCACAACTCTGATGATAATCCTAACAAAGACATGTAAGTTTTATTTGCCCCTGAAAACTGTAACTGCAAATAGGCCTGGATGTGTTTTTCTAAGATCAACTCTTTAGAAACTTCATCCTGAACACAAAACAGTATAATTAGATCTTATTCCATTGTAACCTCTAGCCAGGTTCAGGGACAGTGGAAATTTTTCAATGCCCTCTTCTTGTAATTTCAGAATGATTATACAGTTTTGTGTTAATACTTCCTGAGCCTAAATACATTTTTAGATGCTAATACAAATCAAATTGTCCAAGTCTCAAGCACTGCCAAGCCTGCTAGATATTATTTCCATTTATACAACTTGAAAGTTAAAATGGATGACAGTCAGGATATTGCAGCTGACCATCTCCTTTGTTATGAAGTTAACTTCATAAATGAAAACAAAAAGAATAAGTTTGTTAGAAATTGTTTGTACTTGTTTGTAAGAAGTACAAGCTGGAGCAGCAAGCACATATTCAGAGGATCCCTCTAAAGGTTAGAGATGCTAAATGCTGTGTAACTGCATCATTTTACAAATAACAAGATTTCTTTCTACCATATTACATTGCCACTGACAAACACTTCATAGTAATTTGCTGTGACCTGAGGAAGTCAGAAGAACACATCAGGCTTGATGAGTTTTGTTTGGCCTCAAACCCAGCACACACACACAAAGCCCTCAACTAAACAAGATTCCCATTAGGTCAGGAAACCTGTACTGTAAACAGAGATTTAATTTAGTATTATTCAACTAAGAGCTTTTAATATGCTTCAGTTCTAAGAACAAAGATCTGTAAGGACAGCTCTCGCTGTATAGTATATATCAGGGACTTCATCGTTCTTCATATAGAAAAAAAAAACTGCTGAAAAATCAGCTGCAGAAATTGCAAGAATCAATCTATGAGGCAGAAGCTGCCCTTCAACAGCTGATTAGCTAAAGGTCGTCCTTATTTATAAAGCCTCAATATTGTACGTCCTACACTTGCAAAGGAATCTTACTATTACAGTACAGAATTCATTTCAGCTTAACTTTTTAAAATAGATTCATCTCCTTGGCAATGACAGCTTATGCAATATTCCTGTGAAAGACATTACGACAATGTGAAAACATCAGTGAAAACATCTTGGATCTAAACCTGTTTTTTCAGAGTTTAGGTTTAATTGTGTCCAGTGGTATTTGAAACATCAATACTCTCACTTCAAACCACAGTAAATAAATTCAAGAAATTTTCCCTCTTGCAGGGTCATTACTACTTGTGATTTAAGATGTACATTAAAGCTATTCCAGTCTTATTTCCTATTTTTGGCTTCCATACTTCACCTTTTTATATTATAACCTGTGCTGTAGGGATTTTCCTTACTGTTCTTCTCTTTTTCCTTATAGAAGCTGAGCAAGAAATAGATTGCTCATTTAAAGATGAATAAAGATATTAATATGTAATGAACGCCACAGTTTCCTGGAGAAAATAAAAAAAAAGTGAGAGGAAGAAAATAAAGGTTTAAAATGAATTTTTATTAAAACTGAGTTTTCATGAAATTAATATATTCTCAAAACATAAAACCAGGCAATAAATGTATATAATGAATATCCTGAGTATCACTGTGTCTAATTTTTTGTTTGTTTATTAAGTATTTTTATTCCAAGCACACACTTCTAGCCTTACTTTTAATCTGAAAATTTTCTATTTGTTCTTGCCACCTAAAAAATAACTGTGTCCAGGTACCTTTCAGCTTCAAGAAAATTGTAAAGAATACATGGAACTCTATAGTCAGCAGAATATAGCTCCTTCATATACTTTTACGTTTATTTCTCACCACTTTTCCTAGTCTAGAATTGATGCTGGTACATCTATATAAGTTATAAAGTATACCAGGAAAAATTATATGCTTTATTTCTTTCTTCTTTACTCACAAACATTAACAGCTCCTTTGACTCCATGGCTCATCCCTCCCTTACAAGGAAGGTATTGTTCACAACAGATCCTGGAATTGGTAAGAGAGAGGGACAAAAGAAAAAAAAAAAAAAAAAAGAAAAGAAAAAAAAGGCATAAAGATTAAAGTACAAGAATTCCCTAGAGCTTGGGAGCAATGGCACTACACCTAAATTCCTTAGATCAAGTTAAAAGATCCTTCACTCCTTTAGCAAACCAGAAATTCTGGAAGCAAGGCAACTCCTAGAAGACACCCTTGTTCTTTTCATTGCTCTACCACAGAAACAGTCCAGAAGAAAACCTACCTTTCATTGCTATCATGGGAAAGACATGACCTACTACCACTTCCTGTGCAAAACAGAAAGCCCCACACACTTCTCCAGAGCCTGTCAGTCATTGTCCTCCCATCGACCCACCTAACAGTTCTGTTCAAGGACAGTAAGAATTAGACCTTGTGGATGGCATAAAATTAAAGAGTTCATAGATTTAGAAAGTCAAACTTCTCTGAACAAACATTAAACTTACATGTCTTTTGAACTTTCTCTCATCAGCCATGTGGTCTTAGGTGTATTAGTTACTATATAGCTACTGAGTACCATTAAAATGTCAAAAATATTAGAAGGCTGATACTGCCAGAGATCTGGGACTCTAGACACTTCTGAAACTTGAATTCTGGTCTCTGAAACAGAACAATTTTAAAATATAGAATGTGAAAAGTTATTCAGAGGAGGCTTCTAGAAGGCCTGTTTTCTGTACTTACACAAGTTAGGTTCTATATACACAGCTCCTTGAATATTACTTAATGGCTCCTGGCAATATTTCATAGTATTTTTGTGGAGGAAGTTACTGGACAACCTATTACATCATGTCACTAGATATGATTCTAAGCAAACTCATTTCAAAGATGGCCATTTTGAGCGAGAAGTTGCACGAGATGGCTTTACTAAGGCCACTTCTAGCCCAAAATTCCATAATTCAGCAGTTATATGCAAAAGGATTGAGGGGCAGCAGTGGCACAATTTCACAAATAGCACAAATGGTATTAATACAAAATCAGCTCTTCAAGTCACATCCAAAATATTATTTGTCACTTGCATGTCTCTAGCAGAATAGTGTATTTCTTGTAGATTACATAGCTGGGTTAGATCATATTTTGTCAATAAATAGAAAACCAAAGCTTTGGAAGCATATTCATGATCTTTTCACCCATTTTCACAAGTGCTAACTCAAATGAAGTGTTTGGACTGTCATCTTTCTGGAACAGAAAAGTGTACTTACGCGTACTATAACTTTTTTCTGATAAACAGATTAAATGCAATTTGAGACAAAAGTGAAATTTATTACTATTTACTGGCAGTTAAATGGAATTTCTCAAGCGGTTTGTTGACCCCTCAGATTTTTATCTATGATTAGCAACGCTAATATTTGATCTCTATGATCCAAAGCTAAGAACTATTGATATACAATATTTGATCTAGCTCTTCTACCAATAGACCAATGTAGAAATGGCAGATAGAAGTCAGAATTAACTACAGAGTATTTAAACATTTTGATCAGTGATTATTTGCTAAAACCCAGCTGTTTCATCAATGTGTTTAATAGTTCAACTGCCCAAACTACCAAAGAAAACTACACTTATGGTGTTTGGTTTAAACATTCTTATGAAATATTTTAAGTCAGAAGCTTAAGGGTTTAGACTATTTACAAAGATTACCATGCTGTAAACAAATCAATGTTTGTATCTAGCATGAGTTCTTCAGCAGTTGATAGTCTATGTTTATAAGCAATTTAAAATAACATGCTATTTTTTTTAGGAATTGTGTTTCCTCACATCCAGTTGCACACTTTGTATTCATTATGGTCATGTCAGCATTAACCAGAAACCGACACATATAACAATAGTGAAATTATAGAGCAACCTAGATTTACTTGCGTGAGTCCAAGATAGCATATTAATTAATTATTTTATTTAAGCAGAGTTGCTTTATAGAATTATCGTATGTTCTACTCAACCTTTATCACAGTGGTCAGCTTCATTAGGTACACAAGGCTGTTAAACAGTGAGCTCACCTCTGACTCAAGAACTCCATGTTTTCCACATGACAAAATAACTTCCCAAGAGTGTCACAAAAAGGATAAACAGAAACCAAGAGGGAAAAAGCAAAAGTAAACCACACTCCCAAACTTTTTCAGCAACAGAGGTGCTATGTGCACCTTTTAAAATAACTACATAGTTCTAAGTGAAAATAACACGGATCACGTTCACTCAGTACCCTATTTTTAGAGTCAATAGCACACCCGGAAAACCCAATATCCCTCAGGATGCTGACTCAAATGGCAATGCCTAAACCAATAAACAGCAGCTGTTTTACAGTAAAGTGAAACTTTCATGCACCTAACATGAAGCAGCAGTCCAGGCATGGCACTTACCCCAGTTACTCATCCCTTCTACATAAAGAGCATTTTCCAGAAAATGGGTAGGGCAGTGACCGCTTTAGCTGCTCATGATGCAGTGGAATAGAAACAATGAGAAACTGTCAAAAACACAATCCTAATAATCTTCCAATGATTCAACCACAAAAGGAACCCTAATTTGCAAGATACTATTCCTAGATACAGAATCAAAAGCCCATATAAACATGAGAAAACCAGAGATGTATTTAAAGTAATTGAGAAGTGAAAAGAAGCCCTATAAAGAAAACTGAGTTGCTCAGCTTCAGAAACAATTACTCAAATATCCAGTAGAGAAGGAGACACAAAACAGCTTAGGGATATCATATATTGCAGATAACCCATTTCCAAGATAAACTGAATAAACTGTTGGCATACTCAACCAGACAACACACACCAATGAGTTCAGTAGTTCTATTGTTTCCTTACAAGAATTGTGTGCAAACACAAAACAACAGCATATTCTGCTTTTTTATTTCCTTCACCAGCCAGAATGGCAAAAACACTCTCTTATGACCAAATCCTCTCTCATCTTTCACACCAAAGCCCTTGAATTCTTTTAAGGGCTGTCACAGATTAATTTTATACTTTTGCTCATCTATTCTGTGACATTCCTTTCATTTCATATTCCAGGAAACACCTGTCTTGGACCATTATGGTATAACAAGATCAAATTTTGTATTTACAGTTTTCCTAGACAACCAGTTTTTAAGGCCAAACAAATACAGACTTCTATACTGACATAATATACTAAACCAATTATATCAGAGAGATTTTATGGACTCTACAAATATTGGTGTGCCCATATGCAATCATTAACGAATTTCATTCTCATTAGATGAAGTACAAACTTGAAGCACAGACATATTAAATCAGAACCTAAGGATGCACTATAGCCTATGCTAGGATTAGCACCATGCACACACAGACAACTCCTCTGCTAAAAAAAAGGATTCAGGAAATAAATTTTATGAAAAACACTACTCTTTTGGTTTTACCCTACCCCTTAATATCTGCCTATTAATAGTATTACATTCACTGCACTCATAAAGAAAATAGTTTATTGGGACATTGATAGGCAAAGTAACTTAAGACCCAGCATTCTGTACCCTAATTGGTGGCTTTGAAGCCATTAGTTTGTAATAGAGAAACATAAGCCAGGTCATTTGGAACTGGCATGACGGAGATCAGACCTAGGAAAACAGGGAGATCATACAAGCTTTTGTAAGCAACTTCTTTCAGAAACATCAAGAAAATTCAGAGAACAGGGAGGGCCCCAGTGAGTCTTAAACAACTGTAGAAAATCATCCTGAATATTTAAATAATTTTCAACTTCTTTAATAGGACTGTTTCTTATACAGTGACAACCGATGAACCTTTTAACCAGATTAATCTCTGCTGCAGCCTCTTTAGAGCATGCAGTTCTGCACTGATGCTTTTTTGTCACTTCCTCTAATTTATTGCCTTTGTAGTTTTAAGAAGCAAAATCCAGCACTTTCCAGTAACTATCATATTACTAGCAAGACATTACTCTTTTTTTTTTTTCTTTTCTAGTTTCTCTAAATGAAGCTTCCAGTAAAATCTCACATAGACACAAAAATTGAACTCATCAGACAGGTAATGCGTGCCTTTTTCACAATTTTGAAATTGCTCTGTCTATGACTATTGCAGACAACACTGAATCTGCATCCCTGAAGTTACACAGCGATTTTTCAAACCTTAAACTGAATATACACTCTGTAGTATACATAAGATGCAATCTGCAAAATAATACCAGATAAGTTTCCTTGCTGGAATTCACCTAAGAAATTACCTTCATACTTGGAAATAATCTGTATCAATAATTAATATGAGACATCACATACTTATGTTTCCATTATGGCATTGCTGGTAAGTGTGACACAGGGGCATGACATAAAATATTCTGGAAAAAGTGAAAAAAAGTTGATGTAGTTCTCAGTAAGGCTTTCTCGATATTGCGCTGAATAAATAAAAAAATAATAATTTTTAAAAAAGCCTTGTTCTAATATACTTATTCTTGTCAAAATCAGTGACTGGTAGCACAAGACAAAAGCAGCTTCAAGGCCTAATACTATCCAAAGAAGTGTCACAGATTAAGTCAGGCTCTGAAACTACTATTAGTGGACACTTCTTATTCGGAGTTTATTCAAATCAATTTCAGCCATAACAATGTTACTTTTGGAAATCTCAGCCTCATACAGAAAGCCACACAATATGGTAGCATTAAAAAGCCATCATGACTGCACTATAACTGCACTTTTATTAGCAGCTTTTTAGAGCTGTTGCCTAAAACCAGCCTACTTAATTTGGTGGGAGAAGTTAGAGATTTCTTCTCTCAACAATTTCTCTATGTAATTAAGCACAGAAAGTCAGCCTACACTTCTGAGTTAAGCCTTCTGCCAGTTTCTGATATTTACATTAAAGAAAAAAAAAAAGTTTTGCTGTGCTCGGTAATTTATCATCCCTCCAGAAAATCCACACTTTCCCTGCTAAGCACTAGGAACTTTTGCAATCCCAAAATGACAAAAAAGCTACAAAATTCCATGACATTATAGAACAGATACTCTCAACCTTTTTCTCCCTAAACTCAGCTCTTAAAGTAAAGATGCTTCAGATAAGTTGCAAAAAATATTTTACCCACATTAACAAGTAGCTCAAGAACTGTTCCTAGTCAGTTTCAGGACAGGTTCTGGTCAGTGGACAGTGAGCTGTAATCAATAAATTGATTTTTACTTCTGAGTTGGAAAAGCTCTTTTCAACTATAATGCAGTTCAGGCACCTGTATTTTAATTTACATCACAACTCTACTCATATTCCAGCTCTCAGATTATTTGTGAAAATTATATTCAGATATTCACAAAGCAGAAATATTTTTCCTCCTACTTTAGCTCCAGATTCCAGCAAAACGACTATGAAACTGGATGATTCTACCATAAGCAGTGGTCCATTTCACCACAGTATTAGTTTTATGTCACCTAGAAATTTATAACATTTAGGTAATGGATTAAAGACTTCAGTCTTTCACATTTTTAACTCCTTTTTTTTTTTTTAATGGAAATTTTTCACAAATCTTGGAGGTGTGGATCTTTAGCCTCATATAGATGCAAATGGATGCTCCTAAGACTCTGCACTTTCCCCTGGCCCATCAGCACACAGGGATTGCTGGCATGCCAATGACCCTTATTTTAAATAGTATTTCTAGCATAAAGCGAGTAACCTAAATAGACTTTGTTTTATACAAATATAATACAGAGGAAGACTAGATGTTCTCACAGTATGTGAGTCAAACCCCTGCAAAACATTATTCAACTCTGTACCAGAGGTCCAGGTACAGTGCCCCTGGCTATTTTCAGTGAAGTTAACTGAGAATACACAAGCAAAGTCACCTATACAGTAGCCTTCAGGTGCTTTGTTTCCCTTCCAAGTAGTTGAACACAGAAGTTTGCTGGTGACTTCAGCTGGCTTTCCTTGCTTCTTTAAATAAAATACCAACCAAAAAAAAAAAACCCAAAAGGACAACAGCAACAGCTTGTCATTCCTTTTCATTAAAACAACTCTCTACCAGGATTAAAAACAAGTTTTCATGAAACTTACAGCTTTCTCACACTTCAGATGTTGATACATCTGACAGCAGTGGCTGCCCTCATGGTCTGTGCAGGCAGCCTCATGAGGAGCTTCTGCTTGGAGAGGAAGAAGGGGCAGCCATTTCAAAAGGGGAACAGCAATGCCTATGGCAGGGCCTCAGCAGTCACCACCAAGGGGAGTGGATGTGCTCCGCAGGGCCCTCGCTTTCCTAAAATACAAAGCTGGGGAGATCATCTGCAGCTTCGAAACATGTTTCCTTCACGGTGTCATCGTTTTCTCAGAGCACTGCGCCCTTAAGCCATTGCCCATCCCACCATCCCCTGCTAGCATGTTGCCCACCCTCAGGGAGCATCATTGCCTCCCCTGCCCACACCCATCCCCAATCCGGCTTTCCACTAGGTAGGCCAAGGCTTTTTTGATTCTCCCTCACACTTTTGACAAACATCTTCCTTACTGCTTGAACAGGGTATGATTAAGAGGTCCAAGAAGCAAGGTGAGCTTTTTAACAGCATGTGAGAGTAACTTAATATCCCTTCCTGCTAGCTGACTGCTAGCAGGAATTAATCTGACAGCCTGAATTTGTTTTGAGATATGAAGTTGCAGCTGCCATCATTGGTATTCTTTAGGCACCATAAGGAGAGGGAAGGAAGCTGAAAACGAGAAGCACTTGCCCACCGGGTGGAAGGATGCAAGATGTTGCAGATAGCCTTACAAAACAGCTGTGCCAGACCATGCTGGGGACGTGACTGTGGCATGCTGGTGGCTGCACAGGGAAAGGTGTGGCTGGTCCTCAGGTGAGTAATGTTGTTTTTCTGATTGTCTGATACAATGTTTTTAGGGTTATCAGAGTGTTTCCTAGTCTCTATGTAGGAGTGGAGCCAGCATGTAGTTTGGGAAATGGGTGAGGGGTGGTGCGTTGGTTTTTTCCTATGTGCTGTATGTTATACAATATACAACAGGTACCATGGTTTTGTTGATGTTAGAGTTCTAATAGAAAAATGTTTTCAAGAATTGTTTTGGTAGGTGTTTATACTATGCTTGATAAATTTTGAATCCACTTGTTTTGTTCCACATAGCTAAGTATTATTTATATTCAATTCTGTGGACTTCCCTTATTTTGAAATACTTTTTCTCTTTCTGCTTACAGTGGTACTGAGCCAAACTATTCTTAATCCCAGTAGTTGCTGCTCTCTGCGCTCTTTTTAGGAACAAAGTTAGTTTCCATTATGTTCCTTGTGGATGGAAACCATGCTGAGCTTGAGATCTGAGCTTGCTTCTTAGTATCTGCTTGAGCTGGAGCAGAGCCTGGGGGATTTGGAAAACATTGTATGAGGTAAAGGGAGAAGGACAGTCAAAAAGGAAAAAAACAGAGGTAGGGATAGAGGGAGGTTTGTCATACTGCTAGGCTATGGTTTGAAGGATTAAAAAAAAAATGAGGCCAGGAGAGGTGGCTAAGTATTGGGAAGGAAGAACCAAATAGAAGTTGGAAGGTGTGCTCTGTGTACCTCCTGATAGAGGAGGTGCTTTCCAGTCACCTACTTGAGAGGTCTCTTTTCTTTTTAAGGTGTTTCAAGCTGTATTTTAAGTTCAAATGTGTGTGTGTGCTTTTGTGGTTGAAACATATTTTCACTGTATGTTAAGAAAAAAAAACAAACAAAAAAACCAAACCAAAAAACCAAACCATGCACATCCACAGATATTTTTTTAAACTGTTTTCCTTTTCCAACTGGAAATTGGGGTTTCTAATGCCTGCCTGTAAAGTATTTATCCATTTTATAAAATTCAGGTTCAATAAAACTTCTACAAGAGCCTGAAAAATCACAGAATGATATGGTGTTGGAAGGGATCTCTGGAGATCATCTAGTTCAACCCCCCTGTTACTGTATGATACAGATTGCAAACTTTAATTGGAAGGCAAGTTCTTTGCTTGAATGCCTCAATAGGCAGTTTTTTTAAGAACCTGAATGCAATACACAATGTTTAGAGAATATAACTTAAGTCTTGTGTGGGTCACCAGCATAACTGAGCTATTTTTCACATTTCCTTTACTCTAGACTTACAGGGTTTTAAGAGGAATTGGGGAGTTATGAATTGGCAGTATATTCGTTACGAAATCTAGGGAGTAAAGAACATTGTTCTTTAAATACGAATACAGTGACTTTTATTTCTATTTCAATTATTTATAATATTTTATGTATTCTAAAAATGATAGCTATAAGAAAAATAAAATTACTGCAAATAATTTAAAAATATTTATATTTTATATTTTAAAAAGTTTTATTCTAGCAGCTTATATAGGGGGTTAACAGTCTTTTCAACTAAATTTTATGTCAATTCACAATATGTAAAACCAATTTAAAATAGATTTCTGAAATTAAAATTAAGATCATATGGAAGTCATCAAGATTTTATTTGGGTACTCTAGAGGTAAGGTGAAAGACTCCTGGTGTCCTATAGAAATTCTTAGTGTATTTAAGCTTCACTGGCAATGCCTAAAGATAGTTTGATCTAGTTACCACTGAGAAGCTGTAAACTGCAGAAAATTCTATTCAGCATCCCATGTGTTATAATCTCTGCCAGAAGAACTCCAGGCACAAATCAATAATTATTTTCTAGGACCAGTTTGGTATTTCCATACCCCCAGATTACTGTATCAGTATTTTGTTCAGAACTTACCCAGTAAAAAGTAATGAATTTCCTGGCTTTATGTTGCTACTATATTGTAACAAGATGCTTCTGACCCACCAAAAAGGAATGCACATGAAAGTTGCCATGTTGAGATTAGCACTACAGTCAGGAAAAAATCCAGCCAGAATTCCTGAAAGCCAGCCACACTTTCCAAGAACTTAAGGTTAAAGTGAATAGCACATTTGTACTTTTAAAAACCAAAACACTTTTTTTCTGTTTTGCTTTTTAATATTGCTGCCTTACCTGAGCTGTAGATCATTTCTATTCTTGAATGTGTCTTTGCTTTTACATATCTGTTTCTGCTTTATGTGTTCCCAACTGACAAACCAATGAATGCATAGTGTCTTGTCCAGTGTAAGAGTAGAAACCTTCGCTCTTGCATATATTAACTTAAAATCTGATTATGGATCTCTTTGAAGACTATGGCATAATGATTATAATTAGCCTCATTGTGCTTGAAAAACATAATTTTTGTTCACTGGGAAGAACAGACTTGGATGTCTTTGTCAATCTTCAGAGCAGAAGGAATACTCCATAAATGTGCTTTGCCTGCTAAGTGTTAGATTTTTGCACATGCATTACATTTTTACAAATAACTTGGAATTTACTATGATACCGTGATATCACTGCAATTAGCATTCAAAAAAATAAGCTTTACTGGAGGCTTCAAAACTGCCTCTAGATTGTCCAAATGTTATTACTTAGGCAGGAGCAAGCAACATACAACTTTGCAAATTAAATGACAGATGATTTATGGTGAATGAAATATGTTTTAAAGAAGAAAAGCTAATGAAATTTACATTTTTGGTTTGTTTTGAATGAACTACAGTTGTTTCGCTAGAGTGATTATTATAAATTTTTTCAGCTGTGAATCACATCTACACACAAACAACATGGCAAGCTTGCAGATATCTACAAATTCTGATTGATTGTGTATGGCTTCAAATAACCAATTTTGTATTTCTCTAAGCTTGTTCCTGTGCAAACGAAAAAAAAATAAAATATAAAGTCCAAATGAGTGCAGGCAATTAAAATATCAAGTGAGGAAAAGGCTAGGTGGCCTAACCACTCCAGCCATGAAGTAAATGTGCTTATCTGGAATACTGAGAAAAATCAAGCCATGTAAGCCAGTTGTCTAGTATTCATCTGCATGAGTAGTGCTCTGAAACCACAGTCCTGAAGTTATCTACCCAGTATGTGTCTCAGAGGTATTTGGATGCTTGAATCTGAAAGTTCATTTGTTACTTGTCAAACAGTAAAACTCCAGAACAAGAGGAGATTGGTGTTCAGTCTCACTTTGCTGTGACTTCCAGCGTGTCACTAACCTGCTGTTCTGCAGTTCTTTTTCCTATAATATAAGGAAACTGTCACCATTGTAAAAGAGCTTTGGCATCCCTATATAATGCTGCTGGATTATTTTTTTCTTCTGGTTTTGTTTTTTTTACATGCATTTGCATCCTGCTTTTCAACCAGGTTGTTACAGGTGTTAGCTTGTATTGCTGTTCTGTCAGGAGCTAAACCTTAGCCTATCTAATTCAATGCAGGTTTCAGAAAGATTTTATATGGACATGAATGTTTTCACTGTTGTGTTTATTCAGTGTTGTTTTACTGCTGAATAGTATTTAACTGAAAATGATTTGATTAGACAATGAGGTAATTGTTATAGTCTGTTACATTTCTGTGTCATGACACAGCAGAATTCCCTTAAAAATCCCTAAGAGTAAATTTACAGTCCTCCTAACATATTAGTGTCTTACTGTAATCCTGAAGTATTTTCAGGAAGCCAAAACTTCAACTATGTATTTTTAAGCTTCGTTTATGTTCTTAAGTGACCTATTATATTCTTTCTCTTGATGTAGAAGATGGTGCTCAGCATTCACTTAATGGAAACAGACATTGAAATTGCTCATCATTCTAAGCTATGTTCTGATTTTAAATAGACTGAAAATGTTACCTGGGAAGTTGCATTAACTCCTTAAAGTTAGCTTTTTTTTCTTCTCCAATTTGTTTCTTACTTTTTAGGAATCCATACACCCAAGCTACCCCCAGATACATTTACCAGAGAATGATGAGAAGAATGATCAATGCTAGTTTGATCTGAACAGTCTTCTGCCCCTACAATGGTAGATGAACATCGGGTTGAAAAGGTAATGTGGGAAGATTCCTCTGGCACTGTTTGCTGTGTCCATTTAGGTCTTCATGTGAAGGAAACAGCCTATAGCACTGGCTTAGGAGGTTTATGGAAAGCTTCATAATTTCAAAGGCAATTTTACACTTTCTGAAAGTCAAACAATAATGTTTATCCAAAAGCGTTAGGAAGTACAATCCTTGTCTGATGAGCTGTTGACCACCAATAGAGGCAACTGAGGACCTTTCCTTGAGAAGGGCAAACTGTCATTCAGTAGGAGTCAGAAAGTCTCAGTTGCAGCACAGAGAGACTCCTCTGGTTTCCAAAGTAATATTTGCAGAGTTATAGCAAATATGACTGAAGAAATCTGAAAAATTTTATGGTGTCTTTTCTTCCCACAATGTAGTGACTTGATGGTATACTCAAGATACATGGTCAGGTATGTGCTCACCCTTAATGCTGCATGGAAATCCGTAAGAGGCAAAACCTGGGAATTAATACTCTGTATTCTTCTGGAATAAGGTCTTGTATTAATAGTTATACAGCCAGTTTATGTGAGATAAGAAAGAAAGGAATATAAGGAAAGAAACCTGCCAAAAGTTAATTTTTGTTATTGAAATGAGTGAGGAATGATTGTCCCTTGAAGAAGATATTTCTTTAGGAAATATCCTAAAGAAAAAACATCGCAGTTTTATTTTGTTCAGCTTCGAACATATTCCAGTATTGTATTAATGAGAATGCTTGAAAACTCTGTCCAGATAAGATAAAATACACAAGGTTATTCAGTGTCATTGGAGACTACTGTCTTTAAAGATATATGAGGGCAAATGCATTGTGGTTAATAATTTTCTTCAGAAATTTACTTGCATTGTGCTAGTAACTTTATTTAAAAAAAAAAAAAAATTAGATCTGGGGCTTTTGGCTATTTGACCATTTATTTTGCTGTTACTGTTTCTGTGTGCTCTTATATCTAATCAGTGTTGCCTTGGTTTATGTAACAATTGCTTTTTCTTCTTGGGCAAAACCCAACAGAACTCAACTTCTGCTTTACTTCACAGATGTTACCCCTAAAGAACTGAATTTTATGTTTACTTATGTTTATATTCTGGGTTTAACATCTTTTTTCTGTACTAGCAGGTAGCCTCTAAGTTAGTAGAACGGCACGAATGTAATAAAGCAGAATCCAACTTTGTGCAGTAGACCCAGCAGCTGTTCTGTGTCTACCTACTATATGTGATATTTGCCTTTTTAAAGCACTGCTAAATAGGGTGATGCAGTACTTCCAATGTAAAGGTTAGAAACAACAGTAGCAGAAAGAGGTACTTTACAGTGAGAGTGTGCAGGCCTGCCTGCTTTTTGCAGTCCTTTCCCTTTTACTTTTCCAGTGTAGACAATTGTTGTACTAGGGATGTTGGAAAAGAAATTCCTGCTTGGTCTCTTTTTATATCTATTTATTAACCTGTTTTCCATTAATCTGTGCAATCTGTCTTGAATCTTTTGATACTGTCCACAGCTGTATGTGGCAGTAAGTTCCAGAAGTTGTATAAAAAGTACTTCTCCCTTACCCCCTGTCTTATAGCAGTTTTATTCCATTAAGTGCCTTCTGCTAACGTACTGTGGGATTTGTTGAACAGCAGTTTTTCATTCACTCCGTCTGCTGTCTTAGTGGTATCTGCAATCCTCTATCGTATTCCCCTCTGCCTAATCCTCTACCATCTGGGGTGTTCCAGCCATTTTAAGCCATTCTCTTAAGGTAGCTGTTATTGCAGTTAACTTTCTCTAAATTCTCAATATCCTTCTTGAAACATGGCAACCCAAAGTACACTCAGTATTCTAAATGTGGCCATGCTATCATTGTATAAAGAGGGAAAATTGTGAACAGTGAGTTTTCCTAAAATACTATCAAAGTAATAGGGCAAAAAGGAAATCACATATGGAAATTCAGCTTCCTGGACAGTTACAGCATTTAGATACCTTCTCTCAACTTAAAGTCTTACTCTTGTCAGCTTAAGGTCCAGGAGTCGGGATGCAGATCTTGATATTACAGATGTAGATTATGCATATAGAGAGTTATCTTGCTATGAAGGAACTAAGTGTAAGCTTGGTGTAAGGACTGTATCTGCTGGTCGTCTTTAATCTCTCTCTCATTATATTGGGATCTGTATCCTTACCTAAAATGAGGAAGAAATATTTTTTTTAAGTTTATTTACCAATACTTATTCTTAGCAAATGACTTAGCTGCATACAACTAGACTTCTTGAAGTTTTATAAATCCTTTTTATTTTCCAAATTAACTCTAACACAGTAACAGTGATGTGTTAGCTTAGGCTAACAATTGTGCACTTTAGAATTTAGACACATTACTCAATATTAGATCAGTTCAGAATTACTGAATTTAAATCATTTGTGGAGGTAAACTTTGCTTCTTTATAAACTTGCCCCATTGGCACCAGGTCACCATTTAAATTTCAAATATAACTAGGCAAGAAATTATTTTCAGTTCTTGCTGATTTCATTACTTTTCAGCATCCTAGTAAACTTCTAACCCAAACTCACCCAAAGTGGTGGAATTCTTAGATTACAATTAAATCCAAATTTATCTAGGATTCTGTCAGTTACTCTGTAGCTTCAGCTCAAAAGATCTCAGCTAAACATAAATGCAAATTACATCAAACTAAGTCTTTACCTTGGTCATCTTTATCCTTCGCATACTTGATATTAAGGTATTCTGGTTATGAGAAAGAATAACAAACATGTAATCAGTTTGGGTTTTTTCCATTTACCTTGTGCTGTAAATATATTGGGTGTTCTTTTACTTTATGTACTTCCTTTAAGAAAAGAGCTAATAATTGTCTTAATTCCTTGCCAGATTTGCAATATGCTAATCAGGCAAGCCTGTGATTTTTAGCAATGATGGGAAATGCTATTGGGTATGAACCACTACCTATATTTAAGGACAGAAAAATACTAAGTTGATGATAGTTAAGTTTATAGGGTTTGCAGTTTGATATGCCATATAACTTGGGTTTTACAGATGTCCTGGTCTAAGGACATGGCAGCAGAATTGCTTTATAGTTGAGTAAACCTTATGTCAGCTTTTTGACAGCCACGTAAATATGCGAGTAAAACATTACAAACACAAAGAAACTGCAGTTGGATGGAAACTGACTAAACTACATTGAGCTAAGAAAATGTTAATACACTTATTATACACATGCACACATATGCTTTGAATTCTTATACTGTGTTGTAAGTTAGTTCACAACAAGTTTGTCTCACATTTTAGTTGCCATGCAATTGTTCCTTAAATAGCTTTTCCACATGGTCACTGCATAGTTTGAAAGAAGAAATTAGAAAAGAATTTATACCGCTCTCTCCATCGGTTCTGTTATAAAATATCTATCTCATTTTGGGAATAAGGAGAAAGTAGGAGCTTTCCAAAAAGTGAAATATACAGTGTTCAAAGCCAGTTTTCAGTTTTAAATAACTGAGTGCATTGTGTAAGATTCCAAGCTAATATGTGTCAAAGCACATTTAGATTGTTATAGCAGTTACAAATAAAGAGAAGATGGTAACTGTAAATAAACTGATCATACTTTCAATCCAAATAGCACCTTTCAAAAATTACAATTCAGGCATCAGTCCCCAGTGAAAAGACTTATTTACCAGAAGGGCTCAAAATAAAATACTGTTATGAAATAAAACTTTTCAATAGCACCATGGCAGATGCTTCTGTAAGTATGATTGTAATGATCAGGATTTTAAGGAAGCAAGTAGAAGGACTTGTAAGGACTTGCTGAAACCACGACAAAGGTTTTTAAGGCTATTTGACCAATCAAGAATATGGTACTATTTGTCTTATAAACACTGTTCAGACACCCATAGAACTGCAGTGACTGTACATACATTTTAAATCATTCTCAAAACCCTTAGGTCTCTAAAATTAGAAGCTCAGATTGCATACAAAACCAAAAGTACTCGTGCTCCTCTCTTAGAAGCTCATTTTCATTTGCTTCAATGTACCAAACCAAGATTATCAGAGCTGTCAGCCACCTAGGGAGCTTTCACAGGGTGTCTCGGCATCATGCTACTGTGATGTGGGCTCCGAGTCTGCATCAGAGAAAGGAATGTCTGTTACAAAGAAATGGCAACAGTGATGAGATACAAATGAGGATGCAAAGAATAAGAAATCACTGAATCTGAGACAAAATGGGTTAAGAAAGAGCAGGAAAAACTAATAGGAAAAAAATCAATAATGTGTACACTTAAACAGTATTTTGTGACCTCAAGAATGATGGAAAAAATGCAAAAGCAAGCTGTGAAAGAAAAGGAGTACCTTTATTAAAATAAATGAAAATAATAATATCAGATTATGTTCCAGGTATTTGCACTAACAACTTCATGCAACCAGAGTTCTATATACTTTGAGCATAGCTGAACAGTGAAACAGGCAAATTAAAGACATGTGCCGTATTTGTCAGAGCAACACCAGACAGCTTCAGTAACTCGATGAGGCCCCACTCTTACTGCTTAAAAGCACAGTGCTTATAAAACAACTCAGTCCGTTCCAGTATATGAGCTAATGTTCTTTTAAAAATTTAAATTAAAAAAAAAAAGGTGCATGAAAGCCATACTACTGTTTATATTAAATGTAGTAACTACTTCTCGATATCCATTTACCATGTGTGGGTTTTTTTTCCAGCATTCTGCAAAGATGGTTTCAATCTGTCCACAAACCATTTTATTTTTTTTCCTCTTGATTCTTGTATGCTTGACAATAGCATACTTGAAATTATCTTTCTATCTATGGCACATCAACTGTTGCCATCTATTGCATAGAGTTACAAACAAAGAATGTGCTCTGCTGAGAGGGAAGAAGAATGGAAAAGGACGAACTAAAAAGGCAAGTGACTGTTGCTCTTGGAGTGGGGAAACATAGATAATAGAGGTTCTACTGGAATTTATGCAAATAATAAGAGATTAAGCATTATGTTATTACCTGTTAGATCTTGCAGGCTCAGTTAGAATAACTATAGCCAGAGTATAGCTTGCTATCTGAGTGTTGCACAGAGGCAGTAGATACCAGAGGCAGTGTACTCCAGAGTGCAGGCTGCTGGAATGCTTTTGGAGGTTGCAAGTGTGACAGTGGTAATGATGCACTATTCAGCAGCTAAATCAATCTACAAGGCTCCCTTCAAAGCGATGAATCCAGAGAATCATTTGAAGAATTTATGCTTGTGCATATCTACTTAAGTAGATTTATAGCAAGAGAGGAAGAGACACAATGGGGAATGTCTCTCTGCTTTTGAATCCCTTTGACTTTTGCCTCATGCCCTTCCATACCACATCCTGTCCTGCTACGTTCTACTTCTGCCCACCTCAGTCATAAGTGAAGCTTTGGGTCACTTCCCCTTTCTGGCCCAGGAACAAGAAAACTCTCCATGGTATTAACAGTGCTACGCAATGAATGCACAATGGAGCTTGGCAAGCACTTTAAGTGGGCACCTGGTTATCTGTCTATCTTGTCATAGTCTGACAGGCAGTGGTGTGCTGTGAAATGCATAGAAATGTCATTCTGTGGATTTCAGTTCCATAGCTGGTTCTGGGGTTTAAAAGCAGCTGCATCTAAGATTGTCATGATTATTTTTTTTTTTTAATGCAGTTATAACCGAGTGACTTTACAAATATAGGTGTTTCAACTTGGAAATAGGAGAAGTTATTTTTTAATCTGTATGACTGGCAAGCAGTAAAGAAAAGATGAATTAATGCAGGTTCAAGGAAAGGTCTGTTTAACTGTCTAATCCACCATGATTAAAACGTGCCATTGTAGGTGTTGATTGCACTAACTTTTTTTATCAATGCTTCTCTAATTAACCCCTTTCTCTATCAATTTATTTATAGATAGTACTACCCTCTACAGCATCAGTCAGGACTACTCATGTGTTTATGTTTAGCTCTCCCATAGGAGGCTGTAAATCCTAGGGTTAATAACTAATAAATACTTGGAGTCTGCTTATGGAAGTATTTTTGGTTCTGATAGCCACAGCAAGCTGTAAAATGCAACTGATAGTGCTAACGTTTGTTTATAGGAAGGTCATTTAGAAAAGATTAGTCTGATTCCCTCTAATAATAATAAATTGGATGTCTTGGTAGATATGGAAGCCAAAGATGTTGCAAATACTTGAAGGGAAACATTTAGAGCAATATTTTTACATCTTCTGACTCTAGTAAGCACTCTTTAAATAAATATTTAGCAAAACTATAATGGCTAAACATTTATTGATAATAAAAATTTATTTAAATACCGTCTGTTTCTTAGTAGTGGTATTTCACTAGTTTATAAAGAAACTAAAAGCAGAACTTGCAATTAGTTGACTTGGCAGAAATCTATTCCAAAATGGTTTAACAATCAACAGTTTATATAAAATTTTGCTTAGTTACAACAGGAGAATAGAGGAAGGAAGAGAGGACTTGGCCATGCACATATCTGGAAAAATGTCTTGCACTAAACCTTATTGTTTTGGACAAAGTCAGTAAATGAGCATCCCATCTGTTACAGTTTTACAGAAAAGCAAGCCCTGTCTTTTCTGAGCAGCTGTACTCTTGTACTCAGTGGCAGGCACAAAAAGAAAGGAAGCAAACAAACGCAGTACTGGCAGGATTTTGGAAGAGGTAATGGAGATTCCAACATCTGCAGGATTTATTGAACCCATTGAGAATTTGTATACTGTGCTCGTGTTGTCCTTTCACCTTCACTATCCCCTACCAAAGCCCTTTGTATTCATTTGCCCTGACATGTTGTTCACAGAGACATGGCTGTGTACAATCAAACCAGAAAAAGTGATAGAAAAGTACTTTCATTAGAAGACAGTCTGATGATGGTAAATTTGGAAGACTAAGTATGTACCTTAGTACTACTTCATGTTTGCTCCACAGCCAGAAAAAGCCATCATAATTAGGACATTTTAAGTCCTTGCTTTAAGCCAGTGAAACTTCTGTGCCCATGCTGAACATATTATCAAATCTAAGTGTACTCACAAAGACCAGTAGCCAGTATTTGTGTTTTAACTATAATACTTCAGACGGTTGATTTTTATATTATGATAGTACCACCATTATATGATAAAAGATCTGACAGACTCTCCAAAGTGGGTTAAAATTAGACAGTTAGAAGATGGCCGGCTCTGAAATACTCTAATAATCACTGCCAGATGTGAATAGTTGATCTTTCTGTGTTAGGCTGAAAACTGTGGCAATTCAGCAGCAGACCTATGACTCCCAGCCTGTGAGGCTGATGCTCAGGGGCAATGGCAGCTTCAGACATTTGGTTTTCTGCTGTTGCTTTGAGTCTCTTTGGAGTTTCAGGCTGCGGGCAGATGATCTACACTGGCTGAAGAGTTTGATTTGTCTGTAATGAGTTAAGGAGACATCTGACAAGCTATTCTTCCAGCAGATCTGAGAGCATAGTGAAATGGAGTGGGAGTCTAGTGATGAGGAACTGGGAACAGTAATTTAGTTCTTGCAGCATCTCAGCCAGCAAAGATGTGCCTACAGGAAATGTGAGTTGTACAACGGTTATGTGGTCAAATATTATTCAAACACCTAGTAATTCAGTAAATGTATTTTATCTGACATTCATAAATAAAAGTAAAGAATGGTTCAGTCACTTACTAAGACAACTAAGTATTTGTTCCATCTAACAGTACTTGCGCTATCCAATGAAAAATCTCAGCAAATACGCCATGTATGTTTTTGCAAAAATGATGGTGAGAACTGACAATACATCTGTCTTGCTTTGCTCATTGGTGATAATTATTCTGTAGCTTTCAAATTTTATGTACACAGTATTGTTTAACCTCAAAAATGCTGGACAAAATGCAAAGGCAAGCTGTAAAATATTATTAAAATAAATGGGGAAAAAAATAAATCAGATTGTGTTCCAGATATTTGGACTAACAACTTTGTGCAACCAGAGTTCTATATACTTCGAGCATAGCTGAACAGCAAAACAGGCAAATTAGAGATGTGCCATATTGTCAGAGCAACACCAGACAACTTCAGTAACTCAAAGTTACAGTATATGTAATGTGGGTGAAGTTGTTAGCCATTCTTGATGCAAGAGTGATGTTCAATTGCAGTATGTGCAGTTCTTAACTGCATGTTTGAAACACCATGAAAATACAAAAACTATTCCTGATGCACTGTCAAAGGGCAATTTAGACTTTATTAAAAAGCTTAGTATCATGATGAATAATTTTGTCTGCATGAGTATTTTCCCTTATGTACATCAGATTTCTCTCCTAGCAGTAGATTTGTTTTGGGGAGGTAAGGTAAACTCATACTCAAACATATGCCTGTTTTTCCCTTATATCTGTTTTATCTTCTAAGATTTGACCCCATTGTTTCTTTGATGTGAATATCCAGGAGTTTAAAGACTAAATATAAAATCCCAAAGTTACAAAATATGTGTAGAGTTTTTGGATCTGCAATTGTGGGCAAGGGTATGAAATTTTATTTTTTATTAGTCTATCTACAGGAGGGCTTTAGGTACTGCTAATGTTTTATTCTTAGCACAAGTTAACTCTAGCAGTAGGATTGCAACTGAGAGACTGCTAATAATTTGTTTCTGGCTTAATACCTTGTCTACGCCAGAAAGAAAAGTGCTAAGGCTAATTCAGATCTTGATTATTTTTTTTTAAATGAAGCCTGCCTGGCAGGCGGATTTTACATATTTTGTAAAGTTATTTTCAGACCTTCAGTCCTATTCTTCTTAAGAGAGTGATGTTTTGAAGCAGGCTAATATATTGCTAAACCCAGACTTTAGGCATAAGCTAAAAAACTCATTGTTTAATACTGTGGCGAAGCTGTTTGGTGCAGCTTTTCAAATCACAGTAACTATTATCTTCAATTTGTCTTTTAATCTTTTATGGCTTCAGTCAGATCTTAAATATGTGGTGGTTTTATTGGAATGATCAGAGGCTGCCTGATTTGTTTGATTGGTGATTGGAGCAATTATTTAAAACCGAATTTCTAAATTAGATTAGCGAATAGATGCACCTAAACTGATAAGATATTAATTTGTCTCTTAATAAGGTCTGCTTAACAACTTCCTGGCAGTTTAGAATAGTATGCAAGCTGAGAACATTTATGAAAAGTCTTCTTTCAGCACCCATGTCTTTTCAGAAAGATTGTAAGATTTGAGTATGAGGATGTTGCAATTTGTTAGATGAACAATGCAGGGCTGACCCTGAATGAAAAAAAAAAAAAAAAAAATTATTTCTGGCTACACAGAGCAAAGGCCAAACCATTCAAAATGCATAAACTGGGTCAGCCTAATTCAAAGAGGGTTTTGTTTGTCTTTTTCTTACTTAGTAAAAGCAATTTTATGGAAATAGCTTTATTGACAGAAAAGGCTGTTCTTGTGAAAGTGTTGGCTGCTTGGAATTTGATCTGGAAAGCCAGCTGACACACTTAAAAGCAAGTTTCTGTTTCAGCATTTATATTGGCAGCTCTAAGACTTTTGTCTCTTGCAGCAGAAAAAAAATATTGTCAAGTGTAGGCTCAGCAACATGGTTTCAATAAAATGTTTCTACTAATCAAGCTAACAGCCACATAGAAAATTAATTTGAAAATTCCTTTAGGATATACTCATCTATATGAGTAATACTGTGACTTAGTTCTCTTCAGGCTTACTTTTAAAACTATTTCAAGCCTGAAGTCAGGTAAACGCTGGCAGTCTGTTATATCTAAAGCTGGAATTGCACTGAAGACTGAGAGTACGATTCTGGAGCAACTGGATGCGATTCATCCAAAATGTATCCTCTGCCCCTTTGCTCTAGGCTGACCTGTTCTGAGACCTGTTGACTGCTAAGGTATCTTATCAAAGTCACCATGCTGAAAAATCTATATTCTGGCTAGGTGAAACAAAACATCAATATTTGAGTTGTGTTATTTGAAGCCTTTGCAAAGGCCATCTGTTTACTTTATTTAGTGAAAATATAACTATGGAATAGCTGTTTGCAAACTAAAATGTCCTCGAGGGGTTGCTTAAGCATCTGAAATATCTTGAGTTGGCCAGGAATGGACTGCAGCCAGTGGACCCCTTGGTCCCAGTTCCATGAAGGAGTAACAGACAAATATATGGCTGTGCACAGGAGTGGCGCTGAATAGGCCAGAAAATATGCTGGAATCTACTGATACCAGGGGAATTTTGAGATTAGTTCAGCATGGCTTTATCCAAAATCAGAAGCCACAGTCATTTCCTTCCTTGTCTCATGGAAGAAAATTGGGTTAACTTGATATCCGGCTGTTCAAGAGGGATTACATAACCTATATTGCTAGTGTTTTATAAGAAAATTAATATTAAACTGCTTGAACTGGTGAATATCTCTAAAATTTACTTCATAACTTTCTGCACCCATTCTTAATAATAATTCTTTAGGAAGGACATAATGGTCTCATAATTAACTTTGGTGATCAGCACTACCAGATACTCAGTCATTATTACCTATAGGAATTTATGATATTTTCTTTTGGTTGCTTTAAAAATGACCAGGAATCATATCCTCAGGTATTACAGAAGTGTTTAGGAACAGTGTAGTTTCACATCAGACCAACATCCTTCGACAAGCTCTGTGACACAACCGTGCCTCCTGCCAGTAACAAGAGGGATCTGTGTCAGAACAGAACTGAACTGAAAGTGCACAGAGTTTAAAGTAATTGTGGGTAACATTTTATTCACAAGTTTAATTCAGGGAGGGCAAATAGTGATTTTTAAGAAACAATATTTGGGGCCTTGTGTATGATCACACTGCTCTAGGGTTCGTCATGAGAGACCTGTTGCAGTTTTATTTAACAGATAATAGTTAGGAGTGTAACCAACTTACATTTTTGTGTATTAAACTGAGGTGAATTTCAAAGCGAGTAAGCTGTATAAAATCACGTATGTTGACAGAGTAGTTGCATGTGTGTATAGCCAGGCAAATGACAATCAGCATTCATTTTGCACGTGCAAAAACTTGATACGCACAAAGATGTGCATGTTAAAAAGTCTGGCTGCTTGGGCTGGGTCATAGATTTACTGGCAAAGATGTTTCTCAGTAATTTCTTACTGGCAATTGCGGGTATGTGCTCCTACTTTGTCAGGTAAGTTCCAGTTGCAGATTTCTTTTTTGAATTTTAAAAAATAAGCAAAAAAGATCATAGCTAGACTTTCAAGGTCTTCGGCTGTAATTTTAGGGCTGAGAGTTTATAAACAACACATATCCACTTGTAAACTGATCTTGTAAAATAAATAAATAAATAGAGGGAAGAGTAGTGCATTCCAGAACATTGTTCCAACTATCTTAGCTAAACCCCCTCAATGTTTTACTTGGTGAGGAAGAAGCAAGAAATAGCAGATGGTTTGCAGATGGGTTGCCAAATACTCCCAGATGATGCCAGCACTGACTAATATCAGTCCTTATCTTCCTAAAACACCCAATTGTCCTCACAAACAATTAGTTGTTTCATGTGTAAATGTAGCCATGTAATTGTGTATTTATAAGCTTTGGAGGTCATGAAACAAGCAAGTGGAAACTTTGAGAAATGGAAGTAGGATTGTACAGAGAGACCATGTTTCATTATTGCTTCTTTTCATAGACACTGCTGTAAGCTGTGGAGATTCGTGTTGGTAACTAATGACAAGTCAAATTCAGCCCCCTTAGACTAGGTATGATGGTAGCATGGTGAAAGACAGGAACTCTGTAAATCTTGTCAATTGACAGAGGTAAATTGAAAGGCAGCTCTGGAACGTGCTCTCACCTTCCTCCCTGGTGAGTGAGCTTGTTACCAGTCTGGTGGCAAACTGTTTAAAAAGGCAGCATGCACTTCAGGATTGATAGTAAGCCAGTAGCAACTGCTGTTGGCAGTGGGCTTGCAAGCAGCTCAGCAGACAGCCTTTATCTACTTCTCCAGAAAGTCTGTGGCTGTTGCATGAAGGCAGGGTCTTCCTGGCGTTATCAGGGCTACGGAGAGATTTTAAGATTGAGGACTAATTATGGCCTGAAGTTTGTTTTCTTTCTGACACTGACAGATCCTAAATAAAACCAAAGGTTTTTCCTTGTACTGTCACCAGCATAAGAGGAAGGCCAGCATGCAACTCTTGAGTAGATTGAAAGACCAGAATCTTCTTTACTAGCTTATCTCTGTGGTTTAGTGCTTTAGTGGTCAATTCTTTAGTAGGTACTCTAGAAATGTGTAAAATAAAAGTAAGACTGTGTGGATTTGAGACTATAGTCTTAGGTGGTTTTTCTGATGTGTGTATGTGTGGTGAGGTTAGTTGCAGTGGGCTGATAACAATTTGGGGTTTCTTTCATATGCCACTTAATTTTTCTTTCCAATCTATTGAGTGTTCTCTTTTTACCTCAAGGAAAGGTTAAAATAAATTTTAAAAATATGGATATACTTTTCAGTATGCCTGTGATGCTGGCTACTAAACTTGTAGTTCATAGAGCTACCAGTACTATAGAGCAAATCATGATTCTTCCCAATACCCTCTTGATGAGTAACAACAGAGCAAGTACTACTTGCTTCTGTGAATTAATTCATTCTATTGAATGGAGATACAAGATGTGAATATGTATATTGCATCTTCACTGCTCTTCTCCATCTGTCAAATGATGAGGTCCTGTCCTAGACAAATTACAGGTAACCTTTCCGCATAAATACAGTGCATAGCACTTTATGTCACTTAATATGAATTGCTGTGAAGGTTTAATGTAAAATATTTATACTATATTTTGAATTTGAAGGACAGAGTAATTTAAAAACGTGATCATGTAAAGCTTTATACCTACAGATTTGTTGTTGTTTTTGCCCAATTTAAGGGGCCCTTTTTAGGGATGAGTAGTATATTTCAGTATCCCCTCCTAGAAGGGGTTTTATTCTACCTCCCTGAAGAGTATCAGAGCTTCCTTAGGAAATCATTGCTGCCTTTTGGTAAAATTTCACCATGCTGTGGTGGGTTTTGCCTCAAGATTAGGATTATTACCATGCTAAACAGCTTGTGCTACATAATTGAAATTTGTGAGACCATAACATTCAGGATAATGATACAAAATACAACCTCTTTTCTTTTTTCACACACTAAAGGCCTATGCCAACTCTTTAGGGGTATGTCTGACTTTTGTTTGTGCCTTATGTTTCCAGTTTTCACGTTACTTTCTTGTCCTGAATTGCTGTATGAGGATATGAGTTTTGTAGGCATGCCTTGTTACTTCTTTTGGCTTAAGTATCTGGTTTTAAACAGAAATGTCAATATGATATGTTGAATGAAGAATAAACTGAAGAATTTAATTAATATAAAGTTGGATTGAAGCACATCTTCTGTTTTTACTAAAGAAAAAATTGTCTTAAATTTCTACTACTGATGAGTAAAAAAGATGGTAAACCTCTTTTGATAGCAATTTGGGTTTCTCAGATGAGGAAAATGTTGGATAGTATTTTTGTTTTTTCAGACTCAAAACTTCTAAGGAAAAAAACCACCTTGTATTGAAAGGGCCTGATCCAATGGTATTAGTCTTTTAACAATAAACCATGAAGATTGTGAGATGATAATTCAAGATATCTCATGCCCATATTTCCTTCTGGATTCTCAGCCAATTTATGAGTTCATTTTGAGGCAGACTTTTTTTGGGGGGTTGCTTTTTTTGTCAAAGAATTTGGTGAACAGAATGACAGGATAATTTTCAGTTTAAAGTATCAAATTCCTGATGACTTCATGTCTGATCTCTGCTGCCTGTTTACACAGTGTTTTATACCCCAAAAGGCTACTATGGAATCTCATTTATAATTGGAACCAGTGCTCATCCCTGGTTTTGACACATGGATATTTTTGTTTATTTACTCCCTCTTGAATCTTTCCGAACATTATCTGCACGTCTTCTGTTTGACACCTTGTCTGTGTTCTGAGATTCTGCCGTTGGCCATTCTGCGTCCTTCTCTGCTTCTGGCTCTTGCAGAATATTTTCTGCTTTCTTTCCTCACTACTTTAGCAAGAATTAGTTCTTTATCTGTTTTCCTTTCCTGCATTCCCTTCAAAACCACTTGAATTCTTTTAAGATCTGCCAATATCTGGTTATCACAAGTTTGTCTTCTAGAGAATATGCAGAGTTGATGAATATTTTTTAAGACAGCAATGTCTTTCGACTTAAATATAAACAGTGGCTTGTATTTCATGTGCAGGAAGTCTTTTTGAATAGGATATTGCATATGGAATATCCTCCTGTCAACTAACTATTTCTGAGTATCGTGGCTGGCTGTACAAAGATGTATCAGCTGGCCTGCAGTAACTTGTCTTCTGGGTTTCTATATATCCAGAGTCACTGGTTCCAATCTATTTTTTCTAGATCTTGAATCACTCTTCCATCAGAAGATTGTTTTCTTTCTCTCTGACTAGTCTCACTTTCTAATATAAATTTAGCTTCATACTCTGATGACAAGTCATGGATTTACCTCTAGACCAGAGATCTGTGTCCTTGTCAATATTGAAATTTTACCCCATCACTTTGTTAGTTGCTCATGAATGGGCTGTAGAAACATGCGTAAAACCTGAGGTCTGTCATCCACCACCTCTCTGGTTACTCTTACTCTCCTTACTATTACTCTCTTTATTTTGTCTCAGTTATTAGAACATCCATTTTGCAGACTCTGAAAGATAGGAGTCTTTTTATGCTTGTATTTAATGCAAAATGCAGCTTCAAAAACAATTTCTGGGGCCACTGATGCCACCGCCCTTTCATTAGCATCCTTCCACTTCCATTCTGTAGTTGTACCCAGGTTGCTTGGTGGGTTTTTTGGTTTTTTTTTTCATAGCACTTTCTAGCTAGTTCTTGTATTTCATTTAATTTTTGAAGTTTGCTTCCTCCTGTCAAAGTTGAACTAGCACAAAAATACAGTGATACAAACATGGTTATATTCATATTATAGAAAGAACAGTAAGTACTAGTAAGTATGCTAGTGAAATTTTTAAAAGTAGCCTAGGCTTAGAACAGTGAGGATTTAGGGAAGTGGAGGTAAATATGGGGAAGCAATCAGGCAGCACTGATCAGCATGATTTCAGCATATTAGCTGTCTGATTTGAGATGCCAGACACTTTATAAGTCTTGTTGTTATTGCTTGTGGACTAGGTGTTTTGGCTTCATCATACAGACTTTTAAGTGGGCGCTTGGTTAAGATTTGGAGCTTCACAATACACAAGTATGTGTGTATTTGTTCTTGCATAGCTGATTGCTACATTTCCAACAGAAAAAATTTCTAGCCATAACTTTCATTTTCACAATATTGAGAATCAGCTTAAGGATTCCAGTAAGCTTTGACACAAAGCATTAACTTGGTCCCGAGTTACTTTTTTTTTTATCTGAGCTGTATTGGCCATGACTCTTAACGGAACAGCGATACTAACAGATGTTATCCCTTGTGTAATTTCCAAAGATAGCCACCTTGGTTGACACTTTCAAATAATAAAACCAAATCCAGTCATGTTAAGATATTAGCTACCTTAATATTGAGAGTAATACAGCTATATAGAGGGAGAGGAGTTTTCTTTATGTATGCTTGTATGCTCATAGAAACTAAGGGGAAGTTATTACAGCAGTAAATTATTTTAGGGGCAATAATTGTATTTGCTGTTAGACTTATGGAATGACATAATAAAAGCTTTTGAGTAGTCATTCCTGTTTTCCAGGCACAAATAAATAAAGCATATTCTTATTCTACATAGCAGTTGCCATATGCTTGTACAGCTGTGAATGTACTTCTGAAGGTAATTTTTTTTTTTCCTGACATAGTGATGACCTATTAGGACTCAGAGTAACCAGAGATCTGTGGCTATATTTGTGTGGGGTTTGCTGCTTTTTACTGTTAGGTCCAAATTTTACTGAAATATTGCCCAGATTTGATCTCTGAAATGAGAGGTTTCTGTTGTCTTCTGCTAATTTTTTGATGCTAGCTGTTGTCAGCCAGGATTCCAGAGTAAATAGCCCATTTCTATATTTATTTGACTGGTATGTAGATCAGAAAGTGAGTTTGGCTTCCAAAATACTATTCTAGTTTAGAAAAGAAACTGATCCTGTTCAGAGCAGACAGGATTTTTATTTTTTTTTTAAACACACCAAACAAGATTATATATAGTTCTTTATTTTGATTGGCTGCATCACTTATTAAGCCATAGCACTTCTCTCTCAAAGCCACAACCTCAAGAACTGTAATGTGAACTAAATTCAAATTTTAATGTTCACATTTTATTTCCTGTCTACAAGGAAGAGAATTACTTAAATACTGAAATCAGAAAGAGCTGTCTTTCCCCACTTCCCATTTTGGTGCAAATGATCTGGAGTTCATTGGACATAAAGGATTGTTATCAGAGAGAATTGCATCTGAAGAGAATAAACCTTGCAGAAAGCTTATTATTCTGGAATATTGCAGTAACTGAACTTGAGGTTTCTCTGCAGTTGCTTTCTTAACATCTGTAGGAGAGGGGAAAGAGAGTAGTACATCCAAATGGCATGCCTAAGAAAGGAATGTAAATTATCCTTTCTGTTTATTTGCCTTTAAAGCCTGTCTGCTAATGTTCTTAGAATTCAGATACCACTATGATAGGTGCATTATAAATAATATGATACCTTTTCAGAGTTTTAGTCAAAATAGAATGTGTCCTCACTTACCCTTTTGAAATTTGTCCAAATGCTATTACTACATAAAAGCATAAAAGACCAAATTAACAACAGAGACTTGGAAAGTTGTTGAGTTTATCAATTTTAATGAAATGGGGGAGTTTTGTATTTAGTAAGGGCCATTCCACCTAAGCAAATGACATAGACAAAATCGAATTCAGAGGAAGAACCTGGCTGCTGCTATAAAGTAGGTGGACAGTTTCCAGTTCATACTGACACTAATGCCCTATGCATCTTGCCAGGCTATGTGTGTGGAACTGGAAAAGGTTTGTAATGGTTAATACAGGAACATTTTATCCACAGGACTTGGATTGATGCTGACATAGTGTACTCAAGCACATGCTGAATGAACTTAGCTGTGCCATTTCAACAAGTTCATGTCTTTAGATTAGCAAGAAATGGGTGCCACTTGACCTTACATGAGTTGCTTTGCTGTTCTTGTTTTTTTTCTAGTTTTGGAATGGAGAGAATACTGTTTTTCCATAAATCTTACAATGCTTTGAAAGCTGGTATAATCATGCAGAACTGCTGTCACGGCCAACATACAATAGCTAGACACGAGTTGAAGAGAAACACCGTATTATTCAAAGAGCCCAATTCCTCAGTCTTCCGACTCTTTGATACAGGCAACAAACTCAATCTCCAAGACAACTTGTGTTATATTTGAGAGTGTAAGGTAGCCCTCTGGCCATCCACCTCAACAGCAGTTCATGTGAAAGTGAATAATTCATTGAGGGATTTTATTCTGCATAGTGGATTCTTCAGTAAGTATGACAATCTTGACTGGCACCTGGTGCATTTCTAAAGTGGCAGCACAGTCTCCTTAGAGTGAGGAGGGATTAATGTAGCCTGAACTAGCCAAGGGATTATCTTCATTGGAGAGCGGAATGGCAATTTAATAAGCTGTCCTCTTGGCCAAACAGGTGAATCTCTGGTTAGTAATTTAGGATGTCAGTTAGAGCACTTGTTTAGGAGAGTACTGGTGTCTGGGAAAAATTGTGTTGGTAACTGTTTTGTAATGGAGGGAAAGAAGTATATCTCTTGTAAGTTCCTCAACCACTACAGAAAAAAAGCACTTATAAACCGCAGCTTTGTTGTCAACTCCTTAATGCTCCCTTGGTTTTCTGCTTTATCCCTGATTAGTCTGGAAAAAGAACTGATCTTGTAAAATCTGGAAAATACCATCAACCTATTGTCCAGGAAAGCAGCTCTTGTTTATTTGTGGGGTTTTTTGGTTGGATTGTTTTTAGGGGGTTGAGAGGAGAAAGTTGGATGTTTTCAAGGTTCTTAAGACCTGAAACAGTCTTTCTATGTAAAACTGAGAAGGTGAAGATGTAAAGACTAAACTGCTTGTACATTGGTGAAAGTGAAATACCATTACAAATAGTTACAAGGTTTAATTTCACTCTGCAGTTGTCAACACAGTTACCATTTGAGTTAAAGCACTGCATACCTGTGAAAAGTATGTGAGGTTAGTAATACAGATTAATGAAATAAAACATTAAACACGATCCATAGCAATTTGTCTTTCTCCTTACTCTTAGCCAGTGAGCAGCTAATGAAATGGAAGTGTGTTTACATCAGAAGCTGAGTTGTGTGTATGCTAATGGAGTTGATATTTTCCTACCAAGTACAGAATGTCAGTCAAATTCTAGCAACCTGCCAGCATGCTAGGCCAGAACATGGCTTTAGTTAGCTTTCAAACTTTGTCACTTACAGTTTAAGCCTCTAAATTCCAGTCAGCCACAGGTACCTCAGGCAATTAGTTGCAGTTTTTATAGAGGTTAAGTGCCATTCTAATAGCAATTTTGTAAAAATTTAACAGAAGTCCATGCTGTGCAATGTAGGATAAAATGTACTCTAATCCATATTCCTTCAGTCCACCAGCATGAATGCAATTCAGCTGACTATACATAGTCTATCCTGAAACCTCTAGCTATATTCTTTTTATTTTTACTGTGTGATTGTATTTTGTTCATTGCATGTTCTTGGACAGCGTAGTCCCCTTTGTACCAGAATTGTAAAGTATGGGGTCATTTCATGGTATTCAGCAGGCAGACACAAGCTTGCTCTGACTGTGCCTTGTACCAGATGGATGCAGTCCAGCTCCGAATGGAAGCCATGCAATGCAGAGATGAACCTCAGCTAGCACACTCTTCTGAGAAGCAGGAAATAGTACCTTGGGCCATACAGGCATGTTAGGATGATGCTGGCTTACAGCATGGACCCACAAATGCATGGCATGCAGTGCATAAAAGCCAAGGTCTGAACTTAAATAAGTCCTTTTTCTAGTGTTGCAGACAAAGCTAGTATGCAAGGGGAACTTCTGCTTTGCCTCATTCAGTGTCAAGAGATGTTAATCTTAGAACATCCTCCCCTCCCCTCCTTGTTATAAATTCTTTCACAGTTAAGAGATGCTGTTGTGGATTTGAACTGATGTGATTATGGTTCTTATCGAAAGTTTAACATACAGAATGAATTTACCCCTTGGAAGACATAACCTGTAAGTAATCAGGTTTCCAAAAGAGAGCTAGTGATAAGGATTGTTAGAAAATATAGCTCCATTGAATTGCATTAAGTTGTGTCCAGTCATCCTAATATAGCTGTTTCTTCAAGTGGTGACAAGAGCCTCTTTTTGATGGGATCCGAAGTGCCCAATGTTTTTCTGCAGTGTGCCTGATGTTCTGAGTCATCATCTGTTTTTTCCAGCATATGTTAATTACTTTATCTCCACCTGCTTGCAAGAAATTTTCTTAAAACCTGACTGAAGAACAGTATCTTAAATACAAAGCTTAAGCTGGATCGCATTAACTGACACAACTAAGATATAACTTGCATTTATTTGTTGTCACTCCTTCTCTTCTCTCTCTATGACGTCGTGAAAAGATGCAACTGAGAGGGAATGTAGAAGAGATTTATAAAACTGAGTGACATTAATTCAGTTTCATGTGAAACCTCTAATGCTTGTTTAGGGTTATTTAGGTCTGAGTATGGGTTGTTTGATAAACTTAAGTTCTAGTTTAACTGAAAGAGTTTAGGAGTTTATGGTATTCACCAGAGGGAGCAGCTGTGCTCTCCCTTTGATGGAACAGAGAAGTGAGCACTGAGATCTTGATGCCATTTGTCCAATATCACAGCTTGGGCGCGAAAAACTGAAAATTGAGGGGCCTGCAAAGAACGCTTCCCATCTTGCAAGCAAGAATGAACTTAGTGTTCTTTCTTCAGCTATCCAACTGCTACTAATGAGCTTTATCTTTACAAAGTACTATGTACAGAGGATAGTCCCTTCTGAAATGTCGTTTGAAGTGATGTTAAATGTGTATTCACTTGACAGCACTTCTTTCAACTCCACCGTCACATGCAAACGTAATGAATCACTTCACCAAATGAAGTATCACAAGCAAAATTTAAAAAAACTTTGCTTTTTTTAAAAAAACATGTCTTCTAATATGGAAAATATTTATATAACCTGTGCACTTAGCAGCAGTGCTTTATGTGCCATTTGCACAGGAAGAACAAATTAAATAGAATCCTGTCCCAGAGACAGAGCAACGAAGGTGATTATCCAGTGGTGACGGAGATGCCATCAGGCCTGGAAGAATTAACATATTGCAAAGAAAGCAAAATACGAACTTTCCGGAGTCAGGCAACATAAAGGACCGTTGGCAATCAATGACTGTAGAAAGAAGGTGGGTAGTGACTTTGCGGGTCCTGTGTATGCAGTTGCGAAGACCTTCTGTCAAACACAAGTAGCAAGACTGCACGTTGGTTTACTTTTTAGCAAGTTCGGGTAACCTCTGGAGCTCAGCGCCATAAAACGCTTGGTGACAAGAGCTCCCCTAGAGAAAAACCTTGCTGTGGAGCACAGACTGAAAATTAACAAGTGGGACAGGGTGATCAACAGGCCGATGCTTTGACTCCTGCGAAAGCATGATTTAACGGGGAATTCGTAAATATATACAAATTTTATATAATTATGAGCAAAGTTTTGGTAAAAGGTATTTTAATATGAAAGTTAATGTTTATGTGTTGCTGGTATTACTTACATTTAATGCGGTAGATATGGTACTTTTCGTTGGAAACGCCTGTTCGGCCCTGCGGCCTGGAGCTTCCCAGCGAGCGCGGCCTATCGCCCCTGCCCTCCGCTGCGGGCCCGGGGCCCGCGAGGCCCCGCAGCTCCGGGGAGGCGACCCAGAGCCCCGGGGGCGCCCCCGGCCCGGCCCG
>VZRU01004121.1:73558-136861 GCA_013398155.1 Pedionomus torquatus | reverse complement strand
GGCGGGCTCAGCCCGAGGGCAGGCCCAGCTGCTCGGCGCTGGCCCAGCACACCCACCCAAGCCTGGGGTTTTCCCGTGGGCGGCCTTGCTCCGTCGGTTGGTTTTGGGAGGTGGTAGCTGCTTGGCTCCTTCGTGGCGTTGCGGCCGAGAGGCTGAGATGAGCAGGGGACCGTAGCTTTGGTTCTGGCTTGGCCGTTTCCAGCCACACCTGCCTCTATGCATCTGAATTCTGAGGGCCCCACGCCGTCACCTCAGCTTCGTCTGCGTAACGATTCTGTTTCAAAGATAATTGAAGCAGCAGTAATGAGATTCGTACTGAAGTGTCTCCAGCACAGAGCCTGGATTTGATGCTAGGAAAAAGTTACTCACTGAGAGGGTGGTCAGTTGAGGGACCTGGGGCTGTTCAGCCTGGAGAAGAGAAGGCTCCAGGGAGACCTTCTAGCAGCCTTCCAGCACCTGAAGGGAGCTACAGGAGAGCAGGAGAGGGACTCTTGGTCAGGAAGTGTAGCAATAGGACAAGGGGTAATGATTTTAAACTGGAAGAGGGGAGACTTAGATACCAGAAAGAAATTCTTGACTCTGAGGGTGGTGAGGCACTGGAACAGGTTGCCCAGAGAAGTTGTGGATGCCCCATCCCTGTGAGTGTTCAAGAACAGGCTGGATGGGGCTTTGAGCAACCTGCTCAAGTGGGAGGTGTCCCTGCCCATGGCAGGGGGGTTGGAACTCGATGATCTTCAAGGTCCCTTCCAACTCTGACCATATGATGATTGTATAATAGAACAGGCTCCATGGGGAGGTAGTCACCAGGGAAGCACCGGGCACCGAGCCTGGCAGAGTTCAAGGACCATCTGGATGACGCTTTAAATTTAATGTTAAGTAGTCCTACAAGGAGGAGGGAGTTGGACTCAGTGGTCGTAGTGCACCCCTTCTGGTTCAAGATAATGTGTGATTCTATCGCTAGTTCAGATCAAAGGTGCTCCTTGCCTCTTACAGCAGAACTGGAAAGAGCACTATCACAAATGTAGCAGAGGTAACTTAAAGAAGGTTCCAGTGTTGGATAGGACTGGCATAACAACACGGTACAAATTAGATAAATTAGAAGTTAGATTTTTTTGCATGGCTGCCAGGTGTGTATTTGTTCTAACAAAGTTTTTATCTCATAGCCTTGTATATGTATGATATGGTTCCATATAGAATGTGATGAGAAGGCAAGCAGTAATTGGAAAAGAAATGGTGCCAGAAGCAAACCAGTACCCTATGACAGAATAACAGGGCAACAATACACATATATTATCAGAATCCCCAAATACCTCTCACTCCAGCCTTTTAGAGGAAAAACAAGTTTAAAAGGCACTTCTTTTTTTCTTTCTTTCTTTCTTTTTTTTTTTTTTAAGCTGTCAGGCTAGAACAAGTTATGCAGGAATTTCCTGACCAAGATTTTTCTAGTCGCATCACTCACAGGAGTGTCATGGCTGGGTGAGGGAGTCTTCTGAGTAGTAACAGTTCAATCACAATTTTGTAGGTCAAAACCACTAAACATGTTGCACTACATGTGTCTGACAATACTGTGGTAATAAAAACCTCTGTTTTTCTTTTGACTTAGGTGAAAGTTACAGTGGTTTGTGCTCCTGTGCTGCTTCCATGTTGGCTGAATCTCTGTGTTGAAATACACGGGATACACAGCTGATTTTCATACAGCAATGTGTAGAGTGTTCCTTGGTTCTATGCTTGCAAGTTGTCAAACGTCCTTAACTACCTTGCAGTTAAGGTGAGGATTATTCACTGAAAAGCCTCAGTGAAATCGAAGCAGGGATTCCCTGAAGTTCTGTTTGCTGGTTTGGTTGTGTGGGGTTTTTTTTACCAGAAGAAACTAAACCTGATCCATGCAGTGTCTGTACCAACACTAGGGGAATTTTTTCATGAATGTGAGAGAATGATGGGTAATTCAGCTAATTTTAAGGGACAAAAACAGGAGATGACAAAGGCAGATGCTGTCTTTTATGGGGAGAGCATGTTTGTGGTAACATGTTTTATGAGCTGTCAAAAATGCTACATCTGGTTGGGCTTAGTGCACTTCAAAAAGTTGCAGGGAGAACAAGATACTACTTGCAGAAGTGTGTACTGAACACTATTTTCTTTTTTCTTTTCTTTTTTTTAAACTACTACGGCAGAATTAAGGTCAAAGAGTTTGAAGGAAAGGCTCCATCATGTTGTGGGACATGTTAGAGCTTTGAGGATGCAGGAGACAGAAGCTGGGTCAATAAAGCTTGGAAAAGGATTTGAAGCAAAGTATTTTTAACTTGCTTGGCAGTCTTGAGAAACAGAGAGAAGGCAGTGAGAACAGGAGTGGTTATGAGAATTATAATAGCACCCTCCACTGTAGGGATGGAAGGTAATTGAAGGATGGAACTGCAGGGAGCAAAAAGAGATGTGAGTCTTTAAAGGAGGTGGCAAGAATGGGAATTCTTCTCTTTGTTACCATATGTTCCATGACATGGGGATTTCTGAAGTCTTAGTCCCTGTGTGGAACTGGATACTGTCTGAAGAAATTTCCCAGTACTTCAGCATCTTCAGTTGGCAAGAACCGATATTAGTTTGTCTGTTCTTCATGTGAAATTTCAGCTCCCTAAAAGAGGTTGTTTGCTTTTGCCCTGAAACCCTGTGGTTTTAATCCCTAATCCTGGGATTTGGTTAAGACCTGAAGCATGAGGGGTTTGTTCTTTCTGGTGCTTTGTTGCTGGAGGCTTTTATTGTGGGCATGTCCGATAGCTTGGCGAGTTGGGCCAGAGGTTTTGAGTTCTGAGGCACTTTGTTTGCCTGGCACCCCAGTAAGGAAGAGTGTATCATGCCATGAGAGTACAGTGTACCCTCCCATTTTGGAGCTGTATGCACTGTCACTGTGTCAGCAGCCTGTTAGTACACCCCAGACGGTACAGCTTGCTGGTGTGCAGCTCTGTGCTGTCTCTGTGTTCAAGTGGGAGCTGCAGTTTGGCCATGGTATAACCCCACTTTGTCCAGAAGTCCAGGTGCTTTCTTGTGCAGTGCAGGCATAGTGAACAGTCCAAAGAATAGAAAACCTTTTATTACCCTGTTATTATATGTAACAATACAGTTTGAGACTTGTAAAAATGTCTCAGATCAATAAAAATTAATGAAGCTTAAAGACGTGTGTCATTTCTAAGAGACAAAAGAGGTGCTATGGAATCCTTTGTCATACTAGAATTTCTTGTTCCTTTACCTGGGATGTAATAGCAGGATTTCTTGATTGTTGTCTTTGCCTGCTTTTTTTTATGCTGGTTTTTTTTTTTTGTGTGTGTGTGTGTGTGTATGGTTCCTTTTATTATTTTGTGTGCATGTCACAAGAACAATTTTGCTGCCAGATTCTTCCAGATAAACAGCAGAAATTTAACCAGAACGAGGTTGTGGAGTAGTGACCGCACTACTATGTAATGATGTAGGAACTAAATGCTACTTCAGTGGTAGTATTGGCCTTGCATGACGAACAGACATGTAAAACTTTTTGGAAAGTAAAGTAAGCCTTCCAGTTATGGGAAGCAGATCTATGGGTTGGCAAGGCCCTATCACAAGTATTACTTAGTTCAAACACATCCTTTTGAAATAATGGTGAGTTTACCATTGGATTATTATTTTTTAAGCTGTATGTTATGACTTGTCTACTGCCAGGATGGCACTTAGGCCTCCTAGGCAATTCTTTAGTGTAATTTATTGAACATTAGTACATTGCAGAATCACCCAGGCTGACTACAGGAGGTGTTCCTTTTAATAGACCTTTTTGTTCAACCACTGCACTCTCAAACTGAGAGTAAAAAGGTTGGTGGCCAGTCTGGACTAGAAGCTTGGCTTTGCTTGAGTAGGATTGAATTATTACTTGTATGGCCATCAGACACCCACTTTCCCCTCTCCTCTCAGCTGCCTCTGAAGTCATACTGATAAGTGCAGCTTTGGAAGCTGATGGAAAGAAAATTCCCCCCAAAATAGGTACTAAAAGAAAAAAGAAGACAAATTGGCAATAGGACTTGCTCTTTTTGCTCATGCCGCTGAAAGCTGTGAACACGTTCTAATCAACAGCTCACATATCCGCCTATCTTTTTGAGCTAGGAGAGACAGTTATGACTCAAGTTCTCATGGCAGCATTTGCATTGCAATAAATCCTTGCAATTTATACTTGTGCAGGTTTATTCACATCACTTGTTCAAGTCCAGCATGCCAGCTCTCATCTCCCCCACATACACACACTTACTCCGTGCTATAATTAGCTTGGCAGCTACAGGTTTTTTTGACCTTAGATGTTCATTTGATCCCCATCAACACAACTGCAATAATTCAGTTTGACTGCATGGAGCCCAACAACTAGGATGAATAGTCCTTGCTGCACTTAAAAGGAAAAGCAGCATATGGGTGAGCAGGAGGCTCCCAGCTAATGGAAAGTATATGCTACAGTAATCCTAAAATGACCTTCCTTCTAACAGATTAGAGCATCATTTAGTGAAACGAGGAGCTCCCATTTTTGGTGTGATATGACCATCTCTTCCTCTTTTAATATATACATTTGCTCTTCCAGACTTCCTTCTCCTAGACAGCAAAATGTGATTCTTGGAAGAAAATTGACAGTTCTTTTTTGGTATTCCAATTTAAAAAACACATATATGGATCAAGAACTACTCACCATATGTAAAAGAAAGTAAGTTCAAACTTTGCCTATCTGCTCTGTGATCTAAGGGTCTGATCTCTGCAAGAGATGAAACCTAATGAAATGATATGGGGAGTAGACAGAATAGGAAGGATTTAAATTTAATATTTGTATCAAACTGGTTGCTACCAGTTTGTTTGCAAAAGGATGCCATTGTTAGCTTTTAAAAAACAGACAAGCAAACAAAGCTTCCTGCATGGTGTCAGAAGAGTTGTGTGAAGTAATTTAGCTCCTCTCTGTCACTCTTCTCTGGTAAACAGCTTTGTATTCCTTCCAGCCTCATTGAAAGGATCTGTCAGTGACATGCAGTTTCCAGTCAGACTTTTTCTGTTGTGGAGTTTGAGTAGAAAGCGGCAGCTTTCCCTAAACTAGCTGAAGATGCCTTGCCCTCCTTAAAGGCTTCAACAAAGGACTGAAAGAGACATTTTTTCCTCTATAATTCAGGTTGCTCTGAGATAGTATAAACACGTGGTAGTTTTCCAGAGATGTGTTGAATTAATTGCTCACCTAGCCTTGCTGAGGACCATGATATGTCTTCAAGTAATAATGGGGTAGGTGATAGTAAAAGTTAGTAACATTCTTCTTTCCGCTTTTCCCTTCATCGTGGATCATCATGTGACATAAATGAATTAAATGAATGCTGCCTCTCCACATTTCTCTAGGAAATCGGCTTTTCCTCATATGTAACATAGCATTTGTTTAATTTTTTCTTGAAAGTTATCCTCGAAGTGAAGTTTTCCATAGCAATTTAGAGGTAGCAGTCTAGAGGTAACAGTCTGTGGTGTGTCCTTAAGGCAGTAGATACTGACTACTTCCCTGAATTCTTCCTTCCCTGATGCATCCAAGCTTGTGCTATTTCCCTACTAAAATAATATTTGGTTCTTTGAAGTGCAGGTACCCTATCTAATACATTTCTAAGGCACAATGATAACACTCAAAAATATAAGACTTTTTATTATGATTATTATTTATAGAAGTATAAAAGTAAATTACTTAGGGAAGCCTGAGTGAAAGAACATTGCAATTTTGCAGTTAAGTACCAGCCCAGAAATTCCAGCAGAGATAACTCTATGCTGCGTGTTATCTGCTTAAATACATTTGACAGTGAAGGGGTAGATACAGTGTTGGAAAGGCAGGTGAATGTTTTTCTCTCTGTGGTCCAAAATGTGGAGTTCAGGTAGTGAAGTACAACCTTTGTGAGTTAGGCTCTGTATACACACATCAAAAATTTCTCAGGGGTTGTTCTTTAAAATTGTCCAAGTTTGATAAAGTCATGTTGTTCTGAGCTACCACAAACTTTTATTCAACCTGAAGTAATAGAACAGATTCAAGCTTCATGTCAGCAGAGTTGCGCTCACTTAACTTCTTTCCTCAAGGTTACTGGATTCAAGACTAAACGAAGTATGTGTTGAGCAGAAAGCAGGAGTCTCTTTCACTTCGGTTACTTCATTGACTCTTTCTAGCTTGTATTAGTAATTGATTCCAATTATTTTTTGAAATTTATTTTAGACAGAAGTTTCTGTCAATAAAACCAAAATACTCTTAATACTGTTAGGATATAATAAAATATTTTACTGTCACAAAGGCTGATCTGTATTTGTCCTATTACCTTCCAAAGAGCCAATAACCATCATTCCTGTATGACACACTGGCAAACTGGTATGTGTTACATCAAACAGTCTTACACATAGAAATCTTTTAAGCCTTCCGAGCTACATTTACTTTTGTGTCTCTTTTTGTCTCAAAAAGTGAAAGGTGAGAGAGAAGCACAAAATGTGAAAAGAAAGAAAATAGCATGAGACTTTCTTCACGGAACTCATGGAGAAGGTTGAAGTTACCAAGCCTTCTTTAAAATAAGGAAGAAAACAAAGCCAAATGCCCGCTTCTAGTTTAATTTTTTAAGTGCACTGTTGAAAGTATCTCATATGATTTCCGAGCAGCCATAACGTGTTGCTGGAAAGGCATCAACTGGTTAACTAATATTCAGATCAGTTTCATTCCAGCACTTGTCTTTCAGACTCGCAGTTGCTTAGTCAGATGGCAGTCTATTTTTATCCAGGGTTTGTCGCCAAATGGGATAAAGGGGCTCATCTGACTGACAGGAAAGCTTAAATTTTTCCAGGCCTGTTGGGAAAGCGTTCTTGTAATAAGGGGAAATCTTGCAATATGCCATTTCCCAAACACAAGGCTGACAGGAGATAAGGCTCTTAAATAAATGGATCAGCTCTCTTTACTCAGAAGCTGTGCAGGAATGATAAACCATCTGCTTTCCTGATTGTCCTTAAAAGATAAAGTAAATTTAAAGATACGTTTGGCCAGGTTTTCTCCTTTGTTCAAATAAGCTCTTTTGCTGCTAGTTCAGCAATGCAGCTTTAAGACGACAATAATTAGTGATGTCACTTGGTATCTTGCTAGATGCTGACAACATGGTTAATGAGACACAAGGTGAAATGCCGAGGAAGGTAAACAGTATAAACGCAGAGACTTTTCTAGATGTAATTTGGAGGAGAGGTAATACATGTCTAGTACGTGACAGGATCTTTCACAGATCTTTGTCCTCCACAGCCAGGGATTGCGGTGTTTCTCTGCTTTGCTTTATCTTTATTGATGGCCACATTTGTTGGGTTTTGCAGGGTTGTAGTTTTACTCTTTTACTTGAATGCATTTGTACAATTTGTGTGTGAACTTCAAGTGCTTAATTGTCCTCTTGAGCACCCAGATGAGGCACTGAAATCATCCCTGTCTAATTATCAGAGGAGCAAAAATAATAGATTGGGAAACAGGTATACACATTATGAATCTGAGAGAGCAGAGTACTTCTGTTGATTCTAGTGGAGAGGAACCAGGACCTCTGGACTTCCAGATATTTAGTAATTTACTAACTTGCCTAAGATAACTCAGCCTGTGACAGAGATAGGACTATGGCCCAGAGCAGAGAAAATTTAACGTGATTATGAAAACTAAACTTACAAGGCCAGAGGTAATTTCAGAATATGAGAATGTGTGTTTGTGTGTCTGCATATATATATTTGTGTAAAACTGGGAATGGGGTATAATTCTCTGTGTTATTACAATGAAGATAAAATTTATTTTCTTATCTTCTCACTGTTTTTTGTAGGTTTTGGTACATTTCGATTGGTAGCTTTTTTAAGTTAGCAGCAGTAATTGGGTATATCTGTTGGATAGGTTTCCTACTGAGGAAGCATGTCTGTTTGTGGGGTTGGGATGGGGAATGGTTCAAAGAGCTGATTATAAGGAGGACAGGGAGATCTCTACAGACAGTTGTGGGTGAGAATTTTCTATTGGGGGTAGTGCAGTTGGTGGGACAGCAAAGGATGGTGGCACAACATGGGATGAAATGGAGGTACAGTGGAACAGTAAAATGGAAGAGCAAGAAACTCTGTTCCTGGAGAATAGGATGAGCCCTGATAAGAGCTGCAAATGTTGTGAGGGTGGCAGATCAGTGAAGGAAGTGTAACTGAAGCTACCCAGCTAGGGTAACTATCCAAGTAGTACTACACTGAATAGCCCTGAGGAAATGAGATGAGTATAGAAAGGCTGATGGTGATTTTGGTGGCTGTCACAGCCAAGAATGTTATGAGGCTGGGGTCAGAAAGGATCAGGATGATGAGAAAGATCAGATTCTTTAGGTAATGTGGGGAAAGAAATAGCAGGGGTGGGATATAGAGGAAGAGAGAGAGAGACAGAGATGCTTTGGTCAGTATCGCAAGTGTGGTATCTCTACAGAAGAAGAATCTGAGATTATTTTTTTTCTCAGACTGACTGTAATGGTTTTTAATACAACATGGCCAAAAATAACGTGTGAAACCCAGGTCAGGATACAGGACTTGATAAAAGATGAATAAACACCCCTTGTGAATTCCTTTCTGAACATATTGTGTAATTCATAATTAAGCCATGTGAGTAGATAACATTTTTTCAGAGACAAAGAACTATATGGACCTAACAGAAATAATATGAACCAGCATAATGAGTGTATATGTGTATTCGTTAACTTTCAGGAGCTTTGTTCCCTTTGGTCCTTGTTTTCACCTCCATTTCAGAGAACATAACAGTGCAAAATTGCTGGCTGGAATAGCTCTGTCTGCGTACAAGGTTGTGCTTTTGTATGCATATTATGCAGACATCCTGATTTTTATGCCTAGTAAACCTAGTTTCATGTAAGTGTTTCTGCACCCTGAGGCTCATCTATATCATGGTAGTCATGTACAGAATGTGAGGCAGAATTGCCAAAAGCAGATGAGGACAGATGGTGAAGGCTGTATATTAGTTTTGTGTGGTCAGCTGTTTTGGGGGTGTAAATGAGGGTAAGGATGAAGTACACATGCTCATTCTGAAGGTGCTCATGCCATTGCTGTTAGGTAGCTTCAAGAGTCACCATCACTTTTATCTCTGGAAGTTAAATTCGGGCATCCCTTTTTTAGAAAGCTGGGGGAGAGAGTATTTGGGTTTGAGAACTCCAAGTGGGAGTGAGTCTAGGATCAGAGCAACTCTTCTGGACCCACTGTGTGATGAAACACGGGAATACTGCTTCTTATTTGCTGTCCTGTTCACCATCAGGTGACAGGATCTTGTTAAATTCTTTTGTATGTGAGAGGAAGATGCCTCCAGTTTCAGACAGCTTCTCTTATAGAGGTGCATAGCACACTGGCCACCTTTTAGTCCTTTTCAATTAAAAACTCCTGCTGTTGAACTTAGCGCTTGAGAATATGTACGCTAAGGAAAGAGTACTGGATATAAGGGGACACAAAGTAATGTTTATAGTTGAGACACCTGAGATGAGACATGAGAAAATCATATCAAGTACCATTCAGTGTGCAAGACTCATTCAAGTCCCACTTTTTGAAGGGAGAAAATGAATTATACTTGTACTGTAAGAAATGCAGCTAAGGGTGGGAGATGTTGACAAAATTAAAAGAGAGAGCAAAGAATAGGGAACTAAAAGTGAAACTGGGACAGGGAAATAGACAAACAAGAAATAGAGAATATACTATTAGAGCACACAATTTGTTTTCTGCGAGGTTTTCCTGGTCCATGTAATAACGCTGCAGTTGATTGGTTGGTGTGATTCATTAATGAATGAAAACGTTTTGGAGTCCTTCAGACTTTGTCTTCACTAGCTAACAAAGAGGATGTCCCAGCCTCAAAATGTATGTGAACAAGCATGCATGGAAGTGTTTTTCTCCCTTGCGCTTTCCCTTGTCTCTACAGAAAAGGAGAATCCTGGATTTTGGAGTCTGATTGTTTTCCTCAGATATTCTGATAGTTTGAGGTATTTGTAGGAGTCCCACTTAGAGGGCTCTAAGGGAATATTGTAAAATACTAAAGAAGTGAGTTGGCAAGCAGTAGTAACGTTCATACAGAAAGTTGGCTGTGTGTCTACCAGTCAGGTACCAACCCCTCACTGTGACTTATGCCAGCTATGAAACTGCACCTTAAACATGTAGGTCGCTGCCAAAGAGAGAGTTCCCACCGTCCCTTACCTCCCTGCCAGCGTTGGCACCACTGAAGCCAGATGGACAGCCCACGGATGTGGTGTAGCTAAAATACTTATTAGGGCTTGGGTTTTTTGCTGGCTTGGGTTCCCCACTTTAGCTGGCGCACAGCTGTGTAACCTCCAGCCATGACACGCTGGCAGCAGAAGTGCCCAGATGGGCACAGGGAGAAGGTGCAAAGTACAGCTTCCAGGTAGGTTTAGCAGGCTCTGCGATTTCACCTGTGTTGCTCAAAGATACAACATGGATGGCTGGTACTGAATGCTTGAGTGATTTGTTTTGCTGGTAGGCTCCACCTTAGCTTTGCTGAGGGCTCTCTTGTTGCATGGGCAGTTCCATGGGCTGAGAGTCTTATTCTGAAAGTGAAGGTCCTAAAAGATAGCATCTGGAAATCCCTAATTACACAGTTAGAGGCAGCTTTTTCATGTATTAAACTACAAAGGTAAACGAAGTGATCAGCAGCTAGGGCTGAAAGCTTGCCCAGAAGAATGTTACTGCATCCATGGTTATGGTGATGTACTCTCCTACATGGACCACAAGGCTTCTAGGAGTTTACTACAGGAGCCTTTGCAATGTGCAAAGTGAACCAATGATGAGTTCTCAGTGGATAGTAAGAGAATTTCTCTGCCTTTTGGGGAGCATGGTCTCAGAGGAGCTGGAAATTGTGGGAAGGTACTTGTAGCTTAGACTGCGCCCTTTTTGTGAAATGGAGTTTACCAAACCTCCTGGGAGTTTTGCTCTGGTTTTGTGGTTTTGCTCTGGTTTTTGTGCAGCCTCCAAAAAGCCACCTATTCTTCCTTGCAATGCCACTGCACTCTAGTTTGGGCTGGTTTTGTGGGGATGACACAGAATGCCTGGTACCTGCTATAGCTCTTGATTTACCTTTTGTCAGAGCAGTGCAAGCTTGTGGTGATGTTTTGTGATCCCTTTCTAAGCAGACTTTGTCCTTTTACCTCTTTTTCAGGAGTCCATCTAGTTTCAGCCAGCCATTTAAACATGTATCAAATGTCTGGTTTGTGCTTTGTGCTGTTCTCCCTGGAAGACACTCTGGACTAGCGCACCAGCTGACGAAGAGAAGCCATTCGTTTTGACAAGAGATGGGAAACTTGTCAGGACCGACAAGGAAGGTGTCTGACAGCAAGGTTCAAATTAAGCAGTCTTGCCTTCTGTCTGTGCCACAAATATGCAGAGGAATCTGAAGGACAAAGACTATAGATTAAAATCTTAAATGGATAAGTGCCAAGCAAATCCTAAAATGGCTTAAGCCTTTTTTAGCAGGCAGTGGCTGACTTGACAGCATCTGGGCCCGCACGCTTTCTGGCCCTTTTGAAATTCTTCGGTAACTGTCTATGCACTGCATTTAGTTTTGGGCAGGGCGCTCCTTGAAACCTTGCACGTTAATTCACCCGGGACTTCCACTGTGGTTCAGCAGCTGTATAATCAATGGCATACACGAGCTGGAAGGGAATAGCAAAGTTGTTGCAGAGACTTAGGTGCACACTGTGTTTACACTGGAGCTTGGTCAATTTGAACTAAATGCGAACTGTTCTCGGTTGTACCACACCATTTTTGGCCCTGAAGATTTAGCAACTTAGTAGTCACTGATACAATATTATAGTATGTGTGGGTTTGGCAGCAGAAATGTAAAAGCTCAAAAATACCTGGAAAAGTCTAGCAGATGCATGAAAATTTTCCCTGGGGAGCCCTGCCAGACAGTGCATCCAGACACAGGTGGTCAGACCAGGGGGCTAGCGTTACTGGTGTATGAAGAGACAAAATATGATTTGTAGGATGATGGTTTTGGCAGATCTTTGGTTTATAAATCTCACAGTTATTTCTAGCTTTGTTTTACTTGATGTGTGTTAATCATACTGATAAAACGTTCAAAGGACAAATAACAGAAAGTCTCAGGTCTATATTACTCTGTTTTTGATCTGTAGTGTTTGAAGTGTACATGGGGTAATGAAATAAGAATACTTACAGTTTGGGTTTTGGTTTGGTTTGGGGTTTTTTTTTGGTGTGGGTTTTTTTTTGTTTTGTTTTGTTTTGTTTTGTTTTTTATTAAGAGGCTACAAAAGAACAGGTACAGATTTGCCAAGGAAACTTAAGAGATTTCTCTGATGTGATTTGTGCTGCTGGTCATTATGTGATGTGAAAGTAGCTGCATTAAGCCTTAGCCAAAAACACACAACTTACTCCAGGATAAAAATAGAGCTTTAAAGAAGGCAAACAAATTATCTTCTGACTATTCGGGTTTCAAGTTATTCAGAGAAGCTCCCATATGCCACTAACAAAGGTAAGGTGTTAAACAGCCAGTAAATTCTGCTTCACAAAAAGTGATTTCCACATAAATTGAGAAGAGGAAACCCAGCGAATATTTATGTACCTGTTGCTATTAAATTTAAAACTATACAGTAATTCATACAATGATAATTTTTAAAAAAATCTCATTTCTAACTTGTAGGAAGAAATTATAACATGGGAGAGCAAATTTGTAAACAAGCTGAGTAACTCAAACTTGGGCAGTACTCTTGAATAAAAAAGGATAGTATTCAAATAAAGTCACTGAGGTATGGATGCTGATTATTTCAGTCTTCTTTGTTAAGGTTGCTATGAGAGCTGCTAAATGTGAAATATTTTATAGTAGTGCTGTCATAGCAGCGATGGTCTAAGAATACAAGCAACATGAAATTTGTGGGGAAGGAGAATATTGTTACATTTGCTGCTTCAGAGGGCTTGGGGGTGGAGGGAGCAGCAGATTAGATTTCAGTGTGGAAGCCATAAACCCTGCTGTTCCTTGAAAAAATAATAAAAAAAATACTGTTGCTAGAACCATGGTAGATCTTATTTTAATTTCTGATAGTGGGTGGTAGTAGTATTTGGCATTCAGCTGTCCTCACTCCTCACGTAAATAGACTAGTTGTACTGGAAGAAGAGAGGAGTTCTGACCCTCTTTGATCTTTCTACTTAGAAAGCCAACAAAACTTCCAGTTACGGTAGTGGATTTTGTGTGTGAGTGATACAAACACCTGTTTATTTTCCATAAAGTAATAAGTCACCAGATGGTAAAGGTTTTTATCCGTGCTGCTGTAGCTGGATTTATACCAGTAAATTGGAGCTGAAAGGTACCATATGGTACTGTTAATCCCTGAAGCATTCGCTATTCCTAAAATAATTTTCAACACCTTTTAGTGTTGACGTCTTTCTTTCATTAATGTCCATGCTTATTTATGTGGACAATGTTCAGATGAAGTGTAGCTTAGAGTATTTGGGTTTGTGTTCTTTTTATGTGAGTGTTCCTGAGATTCAGTGCCAACTGGAAAATTAACTGTCCTTGGATAGCAAGTTGGGGCTTACCTGAAATGAGTTGGTTGTCTCATTGCAGTCTCCAGTGGATATGGACTGTCACTGGCAGCCTCAGCAGAGACAAACTGCAAATATGTGTTGTAACTTGGGAAGTGGTACGTGTTCTGATGGAGAATAGCTAATGATTACTACAAAAAATTGTGAACAATGGCCTTATTGTCACTGCCAGCAAGAAACCACCAGACTGGGATGAGAGTGTTCTGAGGTTCTGGGAGCTTATTTAAGATCAGAGAATATAGAACACCTTCCACTAGACCATGTTACTCAAAGCCCCATCCAACCTGGCCTCGAACATTTCCAGGGATGGAGCATCCACAACTTCTCTGGGCAACCTGTTCCAGCGCCTCGCCACACTCAGAGTGAAGAATTCCTTCCTAATATCTAATCTAAATCTACCTTCTTTCAGTTTAAAACTCAGTTATTCCTCCTATCTCTACACTCCCTGATAAAGAGTCCTTCCTCATCTTCATCATCATCATCTTCCTCATCATCAGCCTAAAGTAGGCCCCCTTTAGGTACTGGAAGGCTGCCAGAAGGTCTCCCTGTAGCCTTCTCTTCTCCAAGCTGAACAACTCCAACTCTCTCAGCCTGTCTTCATAGGAGAGGTGCTTCAGCTCTCTGTTCACCTTCGTCTGGACCCTCTCCAACCAGTCCATGTTCTTTTTACATTGGGGGTCTCAGAGCTGGACACAGTACTCCAGATGGGGGTCTCACCAGAGTGGAGGGTAGAATCACCTCCCTCAACCTTCTGGCCACGCTTCACTTGATGCAGCCCAGGATGCCTTTGGCTTTCTGGGCTGCAAGCATACATTGCTGCCTCATGTTGACCTTCTTATCGCCTGACACCTGCAAGTCCTTTTCCTCAGCTAGTTCTCAATCCATTTTCTGCCCAGCCTGTGTTTGTTCTTGGGATTGCCCCAACCCTTGTACAGGACCTTGCACTTGGCCTTGTTGAATTTCATGAGGTTCATATAGGCCTACCTCTCAAGTGTGTCAGGGTTCCTCTGGATCGCATCCCTTCCTTCCAGTGTGTTTGCACATCTTCGTGTCATTGGCAGACTTGCTGAGGGTGCAGCCAATCCCACTGTCCATGTCACTGGCAAAGATGTTAAGCAGTGCCTGTTGCAATGCTGAGTTCCGTTGAGGAACTCCACTTGGACATCCAACTGTTTACCAAAACTCTTGGAGGGCAACCATCACTTGTCCTGTGTGCTCCCTTGCTACAGGTCTGGAGCTGACTTTGCCATGCACAGGCTAGCTCCATCCTGGAAGCAGCCTGAGTGGCCTCATAGTCCATGTAGAATAGCTTACCCAAGTAGGGAAATTAACCTACACTGAACTTCAGTCTGTGCTACCCTGCACAGGATCTTTATGTGTAGACCGCTGGCCTGAATCCAAGCTAAGCTAATAGTCTTCCCTTTTAGTATGATGTTGACTGTTTGTGGTCTGCATGTTATATGGTGACTTTACTGAGCTGACAGTTGCTTGGCAGGCTGTGATTGCTTTTGGCTTTCTTGCTGATGCTTAAGAGAACCATGTATGTCCATATGGTATTTTGAAGGCAGCTGGAAATAAGATTTAGTCAGTTGGAGTCAACCAAAAACCTTGTAACTACAGTATGCTGATACATCTCTTCTTGCCTCTTGGGATGGAGAACGGGACTCCAGAGAGAGCTATTTGTTCACCTTTTGGTGCCATAAAAAGTGGAGAAATTGTAGTATCTCTGTTCCCCACCAGCAGGTATAGAGGTGCAGGCTATCAGCCATGCCCTCAAATTGTAATGAATACGAGAACAGGTTTATATGTCTGGCATATTAAGCAGTCAAATGATCAATGAAACAATCCTGTATCTTAGTGAAATCCTCTGCTACATTTTGATTGTGAAAACAAAACAAAACCTGCTACACTTGCTTTGGAAAAAGCTCCTGCAATATTTTATTGCAGAAAGATTGGAAATGAAGACATGAGGGTCTTGTTAGGAGAACATCCTGATCTCAGCCTCTAAATCAAAGACGTTAAAAGTCAGAGTGGTATCTGGAAGCTGCTACAGATAAAGGTTTTGCCATAGTGGCATGCAGGATTGGATTTTGGGGGTAAGTGTCTGAGTAGGCAGTAGTTACGGATAGAGGATAATAAAAATAGAAAAGTTCATTTGGGAAGTTAAAGAAGGACAGCCTATGCTTCGGAAAAAAAAAAAAACCTGAACAGTGTTTGCTTTTTCTCTACGTGTTCATGGAAAAAATGTGCAAAGGTAGAGAGATTTCAAATTGTGAGTTTTGGCACTAGCAAGAAACTTGAGTGCTCTTCCCCTCAGCCCTTCCTCCCCCAGTTTGAAGGTATTCTTTGCCTTGGCTCTAGTTCATTTCATAGTTCATTTCAGAGGTTAGATTTTTAACTCAGTTTTACCATGCTCTGTGTGTGGACAAACAGAACAGATGTTTCAGTGCACATACCGAACAGACACAAAATTGAAATGAGCATTTCCTAGTGTCTCGTATCCCACAGTGAAAATGTCCCTCCAGGCTTCGTCTACAGCTCAAGGAATTCCACTCTTTTCACTCATTTTGTGAAAATACATTTGTCTTTTGTTCTGCACTTAGTAAGGGTCTTTAAAACTAGAGGTGAACTGGCCTGCTTGCTTTCTGTTGCTATGGTTTCACTTAGACTTTGCTGTTGAGATTTCTTGTTGCTGACCCAGACTGTAGACAAGCTTTTTCTTTTGCCTCTTCTTCCCAGCCCCAAAAGCATCCTGAAGTGGGATCCAACTGACACAGATGTAGAGCAATTAGTATTGCTGTTGCTAATGGGGTGGGTTGAACGCTTCTTTCATTTGAACTAAGTTCTCATTAGGCCCTTCCATGCTGAAGCCCTTTGATACAGTTTCCACTAACTAGAGGAAACAAAGGTAAAAGCGGCAGGGTTTTGAGGCAAATCATGGTGTAGATCAGCAGAAGTCCTGAAATGATCAAGTAACTCCAGCTGTGTGAACAGCTGACAATCTTAGAAAAATCCCCTCAAAGAGTAAGCAGCTGTATTTTGCTGTACCACGTTTTTCAGAATGAATTGTGGGGGGGGTTTCACATGGTCTGACGTTTAAAATTGGATAAATACTTTTGGTTTTCAAATTTGGTCGCTGAATGTGTCCTCTGTTTGCTGTCTGATCTTTGCTAAATGTGAGGTTTCCCGTTTCCCAAAGCAGACAGAGACTGTGCACAACCATTTTGACATTGTGCGTCAAAGGCTTAGCTAACTAGAGCTGGTTTTAAAAATGTTCGTGAGAGATTCACAGAAAGGTTGAAGAATTCACATCTTTGGTTTTCTGTATTACAGGGCTGAATAGCTTTCCTACTTTTTCTGGGGTTTCTTGTGGTTTTTCCCCCGCGATCTGCCAGTTCAAGTTCTTCATGTTATAAAATCATCTGGTTTTCTCACACAAATAACTAAGCAGTGGAAGTTTTGTTACATGTTTATGGAACATACTGGTCAGCACAGCTAATCAGGCTTTCATATCATGACGTGGGATGTGCTGCAGTGCTCCAGCTGGAGAAGAACAGTTGATGGTTTACAAGTTTGTTCACAAGCAGCTGGGGGGTACTCGATACGAGACAGTTCTCAAATAGGTGTTGAGCAGCAAAGCTGCAGAACCTCAGCCCTACTCAGTCACACGTATCCCTCACTAATATTTCAGAAGTTAATTTTCCAGTTAACCTCCTTTGCTAGATACATATGCTGTACTTAATCCTTCTTTCTTGCTTATCTCAGGATGTGGCAGCGGCATGTTGCAAAGTACCTGGCTGGGCAAAATGGTCGGAGTTCTGCCCTCCTTTCCCCAAAGCAGTGTTAAAGACACCAGGAGAATAAAAGATAGCCAGGAGAAACTTACTGACTTGAACATGTATCAAACCATAGTGCTTATGGGATGGTTCTCCCCTTCCTTATATAGAAAAAAAAGCCCTAAAAATAATAGCCTGGCACTCCTAATGTGACCTTCTTCCTTCTTTCCAGGCTAAATAATTCCTTTTTGGAGACTGGTTTGTGCTGCCTGCAAACCATGGACTGTGAATGCCTTACCAGCAGCTTCCATTTCTTTTCTTTCTGGGCAGGCAAGTGCAAAGCTCTTATGTGCTTTGCCCTTTGAAAATGTCATTGCAATATTTTGGGCCCAAGAGATGGACCCAAAACACTTACTACCAGCCCTACCAGCCTTACCTTTTAAGTCATGTACCCACTGATTCTGCTTTCTGTTAGCCCGGTGTATTCAACGTTGCATTAGATGTGACATGTCCCATCAGGAGCTATATGCCTAACGCAAAAGATTTGACTCTTGAAAGGTCAACCTCTGCATGTATGAGGCTCCCAGTTGTGTTCACTGCAAGCCTTGGGAAGATATTTCAGTGTAGGATTGGTTGATTGGTTTGATGCTTTTCAGGCAAGTCTGCTGGTGTAGTGGGGAGAAGGGCAAAGTGAGAACTCCTTATGGAGAAGTTCTAAAGAACCACACTGCCTAAGGGGAGTAGGTAGAAAGCAAACCCTGAAAAAGTAAGTGTGTGGGGAAAAAAGAAACAGGAAGCTGTGCGGCAGTCCCTCTGATCTTCCTATCTGAAAACAGGGACAGGAACAGCCACTCCCTGAGCAGATGACTAGAACTGTGAACAGCAAACTACAGCTGGCAGTTACCTGTACGTCGTGCTAGGAGACTTGAGCCCTGTGTTGCTGCAAGAAGTGCTTTGCGTCCCCCTCCCTTTCTGGGACAAGAAATCATCTTACCGCTGTGTAATCCTCTTTAGGTGAAGCTGAGTGAAATTTCCTTGTAGCTGTGTCCCATGAGTGGATGGAAGTCTTTCCCTCTTGGGATCCCATGTCGCTCACCGCTGAAGTCTGCCTCTGTCCTTGCCTTCTTTAATCCTGCCACGTGCCTGCATTACTGCATAAAGTTTTGATGTATGGCTGTATGCAGTATTGTTTCTGCTTTCATTTCTGTTCAAGCTACGTCAGCCTTTCCAGAAAGGCATAGTTTCCCCATCTGGTATTCAGCTGTGGAGATGCAGTCGCAGCTTCAGTTAACATTAATTCTGATTTGTGTTTAATAGGGGACTTTTGAATGACATTTCAACCTGCACTGATTCAAAAGAGGTAATGTTTTTGTTGGTTTTGATTGTATAAATGAGAGCTGGTGAGGGGGAGTTCCCTAATTAAATGGTCAGGCTTTAAGTGTAGTTTACTTCAATTTATATATTTAGGTACAGAAAGGTAGTCCTTAGATGTGCTCACAGTAGAGTTGATTTCTAAAAGTAATAAATGGGCATGCTTTCTGCAAAATTCCAGTTCTGAAGTTATTTTTCATTCTGAAACAAATAAGAGTTGAAACCTGGTTTTGTGTTGAATTGGAAACAGGAAAACTGGATTTTGAGGTGGTGTTTAGCTGGCTTCTTCTGAACAGCCACAGCGCCACAGGCAAGCTGTCATTTAAGTCCTGCCACCTGCTGTCGTCCTCCAAGCAGAGCTGCCGGCCGTGAGTATGTTTCCTACTGCTAAGTGATGTGGGTGACCCAGCAAGGAGGGCGAGAGACAGCACGGGCCAGAGTCCAAGAGGACAGGAGCTCAATTATAATTCCTGGGGATCATTAATAATGTGGAGTAGGAGAGCCAACTACTGTTGAATGTGGCAAAAGCAGAACTTTCCCGCTTGGACTGAACAAATGAAAAAGAAAATGGATGGATGTTATGTAGAACATAAAGCGTCTGTTCCCAAACTGGAATAAGTGGTGGAAAGATAAGACAGAAACACTCCTGGTGATATAGTACACTTTGAGTAAACGAAGTGCCATTAAATTGCTGTGTGCTTTCTGCTAATACTTAAACAGTAACTGCTAATACTTAACAGTAACAGGGCCCTAATGCCCTGTCATGTGTCCTATGTTTACAGCGTCAATCTGTGGCTGTCTTACAGTGCTCACAGACAGATAAATTGGTATCGGTGATTATTTTTGCTTTGTGCTTTAATAGGATGAGATGACTGTTCCTGCATTTGAGCTCTAGCACCTCAGCATGCCTGCTCTTCACAGGCTCCATGTGGAAGAGTTCTCAGAGCCCTCTCGTGCTCCTTTTGTAGCCTTTCACAATGACAACAAATTCTAGCAGGCCTATAAGGACATATGGGAAAGCCTTGATTGTCAAAGACTTATCCTACTTTGGCAACTAAGTGCTTAAAAATCTAAGCTTTATCCATGTTTCTTTTTTTTTTTTTTTAGGAGAAAATCTGTTTCAGCTTTCTCTGAGGACCTGAAGAAATCTGTTTTCTGGAACCAAATTGTTACCCAGAGAATAGCTAAAAGATACGGAGTAACTGAGTATTTTTCTGCTGGGAAAGGCTCCCTCCTCTGCTAAAAAGCTACCAAAATAAAAGGCAAGTGCACAGGTCCTGAAATGTTGTCAGCCTTTGAGTGCTTGTTCTCTGTGTGAATTTCCATCCATGGTAAAATTCTACCACTGTGGACTGTGTAAAAAGTCCAAGGGAAGACCTTGGAACACCCCAGAAGTAGCACAGGCAGAACTTGCACCCAGTCGTTTGTGCAGTACCTGGCGCTGTGGACCAAAATGGGTTGCTAGGCGCTCAAGATCCTCTGTTAAAGGGGCAGCCGGCAGCGTCCTGCAGAGCCTCCTTTTCTTTGGTGTTTCAGGCCTTTAGGGGGGTCACAGCAGCTGATAGACCTGTCAGTGTTCAGTAAATAGTAACTGCTTTTGTCCATGCTTTTAACTTAAGCCAAGTCGTTCAAACCTGTGCTTTTAAGCAAGTGAAAATCTACCAGTACTTGTTACCTATTAACATGCAGATTTGTATACAGAGCTGGTTTGGTTTGGGTTTTTGAATAAGAATTTTTAGAGTTCTGTGTCTCTGCCTTGAATTGGGAAGGTATCAAAGAAAGTGAGTGCATTAAGTCCTTCTTGGCACGTTGTAAAGATGCATCATCAAACAGTTTAGATGAAGAGGTTTGAAAGAGGTTTGTATGTTTTTGTTTTTAAGACTTCACCTAAGTAACAATATATTTCGGCTCTTTGATTAGAGTCGAAACGTCTTCAAAATGGGCAACGAGTTTAACTGAAAGCAAAGCACTCAATTATGTACTTTCCAGCATGAATTTTTTAGACTATAGCCCTGCAAGCGATGATGAATTACATTTGGCACTTTAGTTAGCAATGAATTTTAACAGTTAAAACATTTTAAAAAAACCCAGCTTTCTGACCCTACATGCACAAACCATCATGGCTAAGATACCTTCTATCTTCATATCAATCTCACAGTCTTTACATTAATTTTATAAAAAAAAGTATTTTGGAAATAATTTTTTATTGTAGTGAAAATAAGATACCAGTATGTTCATATGTATACACACAAAGAAAGAAAAGATTCACTGTATATACACTGATATACCACATTCTCAGTGTAACCAAGACTCTCCTCAGCTCGTACACAACAAAAAGCAGAACAAAAATGTGCCTGATCCCAGCTGCCAGCCACTGCTGCGCTCAGCAGGAGGAGCACCAAAGATCTTCAGGGCTGGCAGCCCAGCTGCACAGAAACAAGTCACAAGTGGATGCTCACCCTGAGCCCAGGGTTTCTCTACGTTGCACAGTTACTGCAATCACAAGACCCTGGGGTAACGGGATGGCTCATCCCTGCTGCTGCGGGGGCAGGAGGCAGCGGGCTGTGCTTCAGAAACTCTGGCCCAGCTGAGAGTCCTTGGATCACCCAGAAGAATGGGGCCTCTGTCTTGTAACATCTGGTCACAACAGTACTCAGCAGCACTGTATTACTCTCTGCTGTCTTGTGTTATTTGGGCTTATGGTGGTTTATGTAAGTGTTTCTTTGACAGATTTGTGGCTCTCATACCCATTCCCTGTCACTCAAGGCAAGAAGATACTACACAAGTGATCCACTGAGGTCCTCCAGAACACGTAGAAGAATTGCATTCAAATAGTCGCTTGTTTAACTAAACTGCCTATTGACAAGTAATTCTCACTGTCATTTACCTCTAAAAAGTATCAGGTGGCTGTTGGCACATGTAGGCCGAGAACTACAGAGTTTGTAAAAACAACAGATAACTTGGCCTCGTTTGCTAGCAGAAGCTGATGTGAGACTATTGGTGCCCTAATCTTGACAGCGATGTTAATCCCTTAAACAAGAGACACTGGGTGACTGAACAGAGCCCCAACACACTTTGTAACAACAAAGTAAACAACTCTCTTTGTAACTTGAAGATAAAACTTATGTACCTCAGGAGGTACATAAAACGCTCATGTACCTCAGGAGGTCCCCATCCCATTTCAGCTGTACTTAAATGCTTCGGGCTGACCTTTCTTGTTTAAGGAATTCTACACTGACTTCCACTAAGCCAAGAATAATCTCATTTTTTCCTTTCCCCATAGAAAAGCGCTGCCATTCCAAATATGCATGCACTTAAATACCACAGCCTGATTTTGAAACAGAGCTCCTGTGAGGCTATTGCCCAGTTCAGTAAAGAAAATTCAAATATTACTTGGCTGAATTCAACATTGCGTAAACACTGTATATATATATATATATATATATATATATATTTAAAAGGATGGGCACAAATGCCATCATTAAGCTATTCATCTTTCAAGATCAACAGTTACATCTACTATGAAAATAAGCTGGCAGGGAAACATACAACAAATAAATAAAATGTATTAACTTACAAAATATTAAACAAAATGTCTACATACAAAAAAGTCAATGTTAGTCACTTAAGCTTCACAGAACACTTGTATGATAGAAGCCCTTTTGTATCCCAGCTTGTGTGTCTGTCAGGAGAACCTTGTGTGTCTGGCTGGAGAACCAACCACCTTAGCTTTACAAACCCTCTACTCTGCTGCAGAAGTACTGCCCCACCTTGCTGAGGCGCTGTATGTGGTCACTGATGGGCATCGGTGATGCTTCTCATTGGGGAGAGCCTTTAGGAGGCCTGCAGGCTCGGTGCTGCATTCTGTTTTGCTAATGCCAAGTGACAAAACGTACATCAGGCATCTGTACAAAAGAGCAGTTTTTCCGGTGAGGTTATCTTTGTGTTTATAATGGGAGTGCTTTAAATTAATGCTAACATCATTCTAGTACACTAATTCTCCCCTACAAATCATTCATGTGCTAACCAAATATTTCTTTCCACTAGTGCTTTATACCTTTGAAATCGCTACAGTAGCCTCCAGTGGGGGGATAAATGCCAGACAGGGATTTTAAATCTGCTTTTTATTTTGGTTGAACATGTATCTTCTCTTACCTGAAGAGATTTTTATTTTTTTTTTGCCTTGGTATACATACTTTCACTGTCTCAGAGCTGAAGAAGAATGAACTTTCATAACCTCTGCCACTTCTGATCACCTCTTAAAACTGTCACTTTACACAGAAAAGCCAGAAGTAATTGAGATAAACAGACATCTGTACATTTTAGCCATTCATTTAGAAAACATCTGTATCCATCCATGCAATGTTAAGACTATAAGTAACTTTGCAGTTACATCTGAGCCCATTGCTATGGCAACAAGGTAGTCTTTATCTCCCACATGTGTTCTACTGATTTCTTTTTTTTTTTCTTAAAGCAGCTTCCTGAAATAAAAAACAGAGAAGCAATGATTAAGTTAGTCTCTTTCAAACATTGGATTTGGGGCTTTATATGAGGCAGCCCATACTATTTTCCAGCTGTGGAAAATTTAGATGCTGATCCTTTGCAAGATGAAAAAATGAACAACTGACATGGAAACATGTGAACTGCTGTTATTTTCAATTAAAAAAAAAAAAAAGAAGTAGAGTTGATGATCTTGGAACACAAGATTTTTACTACTGTAACTATTTTTAATAGGATCCCAAGGATTGTACTACAGTATCTTTCAAACTAACACCTCTAGCTGCAATTTGCTGTTTGCTACAGCTAGAGTACAGTTCATAGGAGTGTGTATGCTGATAATTAATTCCTAAATGATCTTTTTCACGGTTAAATTTCATCAAAGCATGTGGTTCAGCTTGGTTAATTGTTTGGAATTGTAAGCTTTCTATTGCAGTAGATGCCCCCCATAGCAGACAGGATTGTATTAGTGATCCATTGGGTTTTGGTTAGTTGCCAAGTCATGAGAACTCAAGATAAACTAACATGCTTTTAAAAATTAAGGTTAAATAGAACACCAGGCAGTAGTAACTGCACTAGAAGAGTTAAGAAGGCTCTATCTGTGGTTTTAAGGACCTAAATAGATGTCAGTTCTTCTCTGACACCCATTAACCTTGGGATTCCTCTTCACTGCTTTTAGCATACCTTCTGTGGTTATCTGCTTTTGGCAATAGTTATCTTAATTACTTTAAAAGGGCTGAATCTCTTCAGAAATAATGTTGATATCTTAACCTCTAATGTCCCAGCATTTATAGATGCTTTATATGAAAAATACGGTAACATCACTATTAGTGATGGCCATGTTAGAAAACAAAGGAATTGGTTATCCAGACAAGACATTTCACTCACATTTGATGCTGCCTAACAAACTCTGCAAATTGACGGTCTTTAGCGTAGAGCTCTATAATTCGAATTCTGTCCTGAATTTCCTAGAATACAAGAAACATAATTGTAGGTACATAACAGAAATTAGATTGCTACTGAAATGACTGATTTCTGGGGTCTTTGGTAAATAAAATTCCTATACTTTACTATTTCAAGGAGTAGAGCTCAAAAGTGGGCACTCCAGTACTAAAATTCTTTATTTTATTGGGGTTTTTAAGTGAAGCATTTCATTGGAGTCCAGCAATACTTTACTTTTAAATCAAAACCAGGCTTTGGATAGATTGTGGCATTTCAACAGGCTTTAACAAAGCCATTTATCTCTCAGATACTTTGCCTAAAAGTCCAGCTGCAGGTTGGATTCACACCTCTTGCAGTTGCTTAAGGATTTGTGGTTAATTCCTGAATCTGAATCCCTCCTCTTTAGTCTTCTAGAGTCAACCCTGGATACTTGAATAGAGGAAGAAAGGAGAAGGATGCAGTCTAACTTAGAGGTTAAAGAAAGACCTAAACTTTTTTTTAAAACAAACAAACAAACAAACTGTAAAAAGCCCTGGAGGCTCCCAGTTTTTACTGTATATATACTCCTACATAAGGTAGTTGGCATTAAAAGCTCAAGGCTGTGTTGAGCAATACAGAAAACCTCCCCAACTCCCATGAAGTTACTTTAGCAGTCAGGTTTTTTATCACGTGAAATTCATTATAGGCCAGAACACCCCCATTCCTTTCTCTATACCTAATAGCAAGCCGGGAAAGAAATCCTTTTTTTCCTCCTAAGTTGTTGCATCAGGCATAGTTGCAACTTGTCTACCCAGAGTATAGATGCTGGGGGAAGACTGGGCTCACCTCTTGGGGTACAAGTGTGGAATAAGCTTATTTGGTCACATGATCTTTTCCGTGCCACTATGAAAACAAGGTCATTTACCTCCTTAGTAAGCTCACTGTTTTCATAAATGTGCCTGATCTCTTCACTGCTGTAGTCTGTGGATGTCTCTGCACTGGTAGAACTGTAGGACGTTAGCTGAGGGTATCTCCGGTAATAATGGCTGTAGCCAGTCGTATCACTTTCATACATGGGGTTGTATTTAACTGCATTCTCAATGGATGAGAGGCTGTCACCCTGCCTGGGGGAGCAATAAACAAACTGTGAGCTTCTCTGCAGCCTGGAAGGGCAGCAGATAGACTTAGGAAGCCTGGCATTTGGAGGCACCTGTACATCCTGTTGCTTGTCAACTGTGTGATATAAGACTTACGACAGGATTATCCTTACTGTAGCAAGATGCACTTTAAAATATTAGATGGTGTTACTTACCCCTGTGAGTCCTCAGTGTCACTCTTTGTGTACTGGTCTCGAAGGGTCCTGGCCAAGAAGAAAATGACAGCAGATGCCACAAGAAGGAATCCTGCCACAGAAGCAATTGCAATACCCACCACCAGAGGCTCAGACACGTATTCTTCACAGTGCTCCCCTCTGTACCACCAGTTTTCTCCCACACGACACCTGCAAAACAAAAACTTGGGAAAATTAAATGCCAGCAAAAGCTGGTTAACGTAAATATATTTAACTTCCTGTTATGACATGCCCTCAGTTAAGTCACCTCAATAAATACCTTTGTATGTTCAAGAACCAGCTTTCTTTTATTATTATTATATTATTATTATTATTTTATTATTATTATTAGTGTGAGTAGCTGTTTTGATATAGAATCATAGAATGGTTTGGGTTGGAAGAGACCTTTAAAGATCATCTAGTCTAATCTCCCCGAAATGAGTGGGGACATCTTCAACTAAATCAGGTTGCTCAGAGGCCCCTCCAGCCCAACACTGAAAGTTTCCATGCATGGGGCATCTGCCACTTCTCTGGGCAGCATCTGCCAGTGTCTAACCACCATGTTTAAAAACATTTTTATTTCTCTTGTTAAATGTTAGGACTCTTAAGATTTACTTTAGAGATGTTCCAGGTAAGTTTTTTTTGAAACAAAAATCACCTGAAGCAACAGAAATACTAGTAGTAATATTCTTTTTTGCAATAAGCCTCCTACCTTTCTTTGATAGGTAAATTTTGGTTTTAAAAATAAACTGTTATTTTGCTTGAAAAAAATAAAAAAAAAGAAATGCACAATTAGAGGGAGCATACTTTGTCTGTATCTTTTACTAAGTCTTTTCCATTACCTGTAAAATACAGAAATCCTGTACAAATTAATCTGTTCAATTTGGAAAGCAAAGATTTGAACCAGGGGTTCAGGTTTTATCAGCCACACATGATTTTTCCCAAATGGCCAATGATTGACTTTTAGGACTTTTTCTGTAATCAAGAGCACTTTAAAAATATATATTTATTCTGTATGAATATGCCTTTCAGATATTAATTTTTGTCATGGAGTTTGCTTTCTTTCATTTTATGACATTATCTAACACTTTGTTACTTGAGAAAACTTCTAGAGATAAAATCTGTCCCTGCAGGTAAATTAAGGTTACTTGAACAATCAAGTATGTTCCATTGCTGCCATTTTTATGACATTTGTTTTATTTCCTGATGTTTCTATTCAATTTATTAAAAAAAAAAAAAAAAAAAAAAAAAAAAAAGTGCTGCTGCTGCCTCATTTCCCATATATACAAAGGAAAACAAACTTTGGTATTGGGATCTCCACTCAGCAGCATAACATGAATGATCATCATTATCATGTCATTTGTTACACATTATTTTACTTAAATTCGTACAAATCTTGTTGAATGCTACAACAGAGGAGAAACTAAGGGATTTTCATACAGGAAGCGCATGCTTCAAACAGCATGTGCTTCAGAACAGATGCCCTACCTGCAGATGGCCCCTTGCCCAGGGCTTATGTCGCACTTCCCATCGTTCAGGCAAAAGTTTGGTTGCAGATCACAAATGCTGTTGCATGGCAGCTCATCGATGCTGAGGTAGCCGGGATTGCAGACACACTCAGCTTCCCCACTCCAGCGGTTTACCAAGCATTCCGAGAACTCATTGCAGGCCTGGAACTTGCAGGGATCGGCTTGCTCACCTGAGAATACGCAAAACAGAAAATACTAACAGTAGAGGAGAACCTTAACTGAGGCAAAGCGCTGGCTGGCTGCTGCCATCTTCTCTAATGGTCTCTTAGTTAAAATAATCCACAAAAGTCTGGCATGCCTCTTTTCCCGAGCAACAGAAGGTTCTGCTAAGGTGAACAAGCGCTAGGCAGTGTTCCTGTCTGCACAGTGCGTGTCACTGGTATGGCTAAGACCACCCAACAAGGCAATTGAAAAACTGAGTATAAAATGTTCTTTTTCATACTGGAATGTGCAGTACCTCAGATGTTCTCCTGTCTGCTGGAACTATATTTTGCAAATAAGTAAAACACAGCTGATCTCCAGTATTTTTTGTTATAGAAAATCTAGGCAGCGTACACAGAAGGGCAAGGGGAATTTGGGCACTCCGCATCTACTGTGAGGTGATACACCTTTGTCTGCAAGGAACACATGCTTGTAGCCTTTGAGGTGTCTCACCTGTATCGAGCTTAGAGGGCTGGCATATAGTTAAATGATCAATATCAGAAGACTTGTCATCCTAATTAGACCATCTTTATAAGAGAACAATCTCAAAAGAAAAGCTACTGTTTGCCAGCAGGTCAGCATTGTTATTTTTCTGTAACCTTAAAACAGGAAATATTTCTGAGCTGCTTCTAGGGTAAACAACTGGCTAAGTTGGACAGGGAAAAATCTTTCTCCCTGTATCATAGGAATGAACTGAGAGCCTGTAACTTTTTAGTGCAGCCAAAACCTTACCACAAGAGTGAGGCATCAGCTGTTACCTGTGCAAAGTCCTACCTGGCAACTAAACTGGCTGCCAGCTATGGCAACGATCCCATGCACAACTGTTCTCCCTGGCCAGCTTTCCCTCTTGCTCCCCAGTGAAAGCTCAGTGGCATTACATGCAGTAGTGCATGAGCCAGCTTTGTCTCCATATTTCTATATGGGCCCCATATAGTTTACTCAGTCTGGGTCTCACTTGGATTTTCAGTTCTTTAGTCCCTTAACAGATTTTCATTTGTTTGGTTGGTTTTTTGAACTCCATGAAAAACTAAAACTGTCTTTCCAAAGCCCAGCCTCTGAAAAGAAGTGGAAAGTCTCTTCACCACTGGGATCAAGCCTTCATAATTCCTAAAGCAGAAGTTGCTCTAACTCCCTTGCTCCAAACCACATTTTTCTACCATCCTTACCTGATTCTACATCGAGGGAGTATTTATCGATAGCCAGGTTCATGGTGTGATATGCAGTGTTGCAGAAGTCTTCTAGGATTAAGTACACAGCATTGGTGACATTCCGAGGCACAGGTTTGGCAAATTTCATTCGACTGTTCACCACGATGCTGCCATTTCTGAAGTTTAAGATTTCCAGATTCTGGAAACCCGTCAGATTTGACTGAAGGTAGGGCACCAGCTGCAACACAGGGGATGTGACAGAAAAGCTGAATCTTTGAATCTCTTCTTAAGCCAGTTGCACTGGAAACAGCAGGAATTATCCAAATCCCACAGCAAGGGCATTACAATTTACCCAGTTGAGGCCCGTGATGGCAGCCTGCCTGGAGCCCAAGTACTTCAGGCAGTTCTTAGGGGTATACCAATTAGCAGTTTCCAAATATCTACAATTCAGAGATACAGTTCTCGGGACATAGACAGTGCTCTCCCTTGATCTAAGCACCAGGCATACTCTATACAGGTCATTTCACCACATATTTCCTTCAAGCATGTCCCCCTTCCATCTCTCTGCTTTTCTGCCTTCATCTCCCACATTAAATGTTAATTTCAGTCAGGAGAGGGGGACTGCTTAGTTAAAATTTTACAATTGTTGCTGTAGAATTCCAATGAGGCTTTCCTAGCCATCAGTCAGTTTAGGAACAGCTAACTTCCCTAAATTACCACTCACTTAGTGAGTGGATTGTTGCAGAAAAGTTACATCATCACAGCCCCAATTTATTTATGCTTCTCACTCCCTATAGACTAAATACAGAGCACTCTGGAAGTAGGTAATAGGACTATCATCGTGACTTCAGCTACACCGCTACGTTTATTGACACCAGCAGAGCATCTGGCCCACAGATTTGGCCCACAAAAAAGTTACACTTTAGAGAGACTGCTGACTGATTAAAATACCCAAAACACATCCAACCAGGGGAGATTTAGATTGGATATTAGGAAAAATTTCTTCACTGAAAGGGTTATCAAGCATCAAAACAGGCTGCCTGGGGAAGTAGTTGAATCACCACCCCTGGAGGTATTTAAAAAGATGAGTAGGCATAGTGCTTAGGGGCATGGTTTAGTGATGGTTTCTGTCAGTGTTACATTGATGGTTGGACGAGATAATCTCAAAGATCCTTTCCAACCTATGCAATTCAATGATTCTATGATTTCTGGACAGAATTTTCCCAAGGAAATATGTAAATAATACCTGCAAACACCCATCTTGAGTTGCTCTCTGCGAAAGAGAGCCAACAAATTATTATTTACCAACAATTTTTGTCTAGCTGCTAAAGGACATTTAGGATAGAAGTGATATTAGGAAAAAATTCTTGACTGTGAGGGTGGTGAGGCACTGGAACTGTTTGCCCAGAGAAGTTGTAGATGCCCCATCCCTGGAAGTATTTAAGGCCAGGCTTGATGGGGCTTTGAGCAACCTGGTCTAGTGGGAGGTGTCCCTGCCCATGGCAGGGGGGGCTGGAACTCGATGATCTTTGAGGTCCCTTCCAACTCTAACCATTCTATGATTCTTACCAGCTCCAAGAATCGCTGCTCCAACGCTTTGTATTCAGGGGAGTTTTTATTAAACAGGTCCTCTGAAAACATCATGTTGGTAACCCGAAGACTGAAAAACACGACTAGAGCTCGGGATGGGATGGGAGTGCTGTTGCGATTTTCATGTGTGGCCCAAGCCACACTGGCCATCTCTGTGGAGTGGACATGAGTTGTTAGCTCTACGTGACTTTCAGTCATGCTCCTTCCCTGCTCTGTCAGCTCAGGAGAAAAGTGAACAGTGCTCACACCATCCAGGTCCACTGAAACATCCAGGACTCTTGTCGTTTCATCTTCCAGCTTTGTTGAAGTATCCACAGATGATGATGCTGTGGATCCCACAGGAAAGAGACGGGACAAATGCTCAACAGTGCTCGTTGTTACACTCACTGTTACATAAGAGTTCATAACGGTGCTGAAGCTTGTGGAAACATCTGTTACCTGGTCTGTACCACCTTGCACTGCAAAGCCCTCTAGAACAGTGGTCTGATCTGTTACAGAAGGGACTGTGGTTGAAACTTGACTGGCAGTTGGCAGTGCTGATTGCACTGTCTGATCTAATGAGTTTTCTAGTGCTTTGTCAGTAGGCCAAATATCAGCTGGTTTCTTTACTGCTGATCCAGTAGTGTCTTGGCCTGCTAATGATGAATCTAAGGTTTGCTGCTCTTCTGTAGAAGCATCAGGTTTTACCATGGAATGATCTGCAGTCAGAATGGTTTCTGAAGAGCTTGTGTCCGAGTGGCCTATTATAACAGTTTCTGTTACATCTAACTGCCCCACTGTGAATAGTTCTGTCATTGTCCTGTCCTCATTTTGGTGTTCAGCTGCTTCAGAAATGATGTTTTGACCTACAATGGACTCTTCAGGTTGCTCCATACTGATGGTCCCTGTAGATGTAAGGACACTATCTTCCACAGGCAGACCTGTAATATGTGGTGAGACAGGGTCCTCTCCAGTTGGCATGTCTGTAAAGGAATGGTCCACCGAAGGCTCCAAAACTGCGGATGGCTTAACAAAAGAAGAATCGTATATGTCTGATGTTTCTGTCTGTGTAGATAGTTCCACAGATGATGGCTCTTCTGTCAGTAACAGAGGTACCTGCTGAGTTGTAGTCTCTGGAAAGACAAATGTTTCAGACTCATCAAGGAGATTTTCTTTTACATTGGCCATACTTTCATTCTCATCTTTGGAAGGATCATCATCTAATTTATTCCTAGAGTTAAGAATATAGTCTAAAATCATGCCTTCAGGAATATCCTCATTTCTGATTAGCAAAGACTCATTGTCATCTTCAAGCCAGCTATCAGGACCAGGATAGAAAACTGGTTCCAGTGTTGCTTCTTCCCAAGGCCAAATACTTGATTCTATTTCTTTTCCTGAACCATCAAAAGCTGAACCTGACCCATCATCATATGTAACGCTTTCTCCAAGGTATTCATCAGTTGCATCTTCCACAGGGCGTACTTCTAAAGGAAAAGGAATTTCTTCCACAGACTCCACATGGATACTGTCTGTATTGTTATCACCTGCAGGACTATCCTGAGTTTCTTCTTCTTTCTCACTGAATACTGTTTCTTTAATATCTGTTTCTATGACTGATGAAGAGGCCACTGTTGGTGCAGAAAGCAGAGGAACTGCATAATCATCTGTAGATAGAGGGTCTTCAGGCACGAAGTGAGGAGGACTTGAAGGCAAAAGAAGGTCTTCAGATAGTCCAGTCTCTTCAAACACTACAAACAAAAATAAATTTCCAATTAGTTGTTGTTTATGATAAAAAGTCTCAGATGCCATTAATTTTATTGTCTGCAGATCTGTATTCAGTATGTTGCCCATGATATAACCTGGCCTTTGTATGCCTAGATTAGAAGGACCTCTATTGACCCCTCCCACTTTTCATTCAGATATTCTATGGGCCAAGTCAAGACTGCAAAGTAAACAAAGCGGTAGCTGTGTAGCATGTCTTCAGGCTAGTTAGTCTGCATCAGAGGTCAGTTACCTCTGCATGTCATCACCTGAACGTGCCCTGTATGAAAATACTTCTGTGCTATCATGTGTGTACCATTTCCTGAAGGGATAAGCAGGCATTGTTAGCCGTTACAAACATTTTACCTCAGCATACTGTTCTTAGATACATGCACACAGGAGAGGTTAAAAACTAACAAAGAGAAATATCCAATTTTTTAGACCTTTCTGGAAAGTTACTGTGGTGAACTACACCTCTGGTGAGTATGTATGAGGAAGCACTGGCATCCAAATTTAAGCTTCAGTCATCAGCATTAACTTACCGTCTGAAGAACTGGGGGCTGAAAGCCATTCCAGAGAGTCCACAGAATCCTGCCCTAATGCTGGTGCAGTGGCCAAATGAGGAGTCCAACTCCCATCCTCTAAATTCAGCCCATCAGGCAAAGAAGTGGCATCAGCCTCTGAGGAGAGTGGAGCTTCAGGTGCCAAACTGGCCTCAAAGTCCAGATTTTCCGGTCCTGGCCAGATTTCATTGTCATTGGACTGTTCACTATCTGAAGTGGAATCTGGTTTGGTGAAATCAAAGGGCAAGGTATTGCTGACAGTTGATTCATCTGCTGAAGGCCGTTCCGCTAAAAAGGTGCTGTCCTGGAACATAAACCCACTATTAATATTTCCACTATTACAGGGGAAGCATTGGCTGTCCTCATTGGGCTGAACTCATTAAGGGCATTAGCAGCAGCCAACAGCAAAACCTGGTACTCCTGCCTCTGTGAGAAAGCAATGCATAGAAGCAGGAGGGCCCAAACTGGGAGAACCAACAAATAGATTCGCTTTGCTGGTTATGTGCCGCATGCATGTAAACGCGCATCCTTGTGACATACATTTCATATCCAGTCATGTCCACTAAAAAGGGAAAGAAGCCATTCAGTTTGTCTGAATGAGTGCAGCTTCAGTTACCGTATTAAAAGATTTACTGTCGCTGCCCACCCCACCTCCTCTCCTTTACTGAAAAAAATGGATGTTTGTAGTTAAATCAAAGATGAATGTGCACAGTACTGTCTGCCTTCCGAAAGTACAAAGATGACTTTAGCAGCCATTATTCATCAGCTACATAAGCAATGCAGTAATTATAAGGCCATACTTACTATGATACATAAAACTGAGTTTAGAAACTGAACTTGAATGCATGCATGCCCTTCTGTCATTTCTTGCTATCTTTTAGTATGTAGGTATGAGAACCCAGGCAGGAAGCAAAACCATAATGAAAATAGCATTTAGAACCTGGAATAAATTTAGTCTCAAAGCTGAGATGCAGAGGAAAAAGAAAAAAGAAAAAATAAAGCCATCTGCAGTAGTGATGAACAACAAAAAGTATGCACAAGGAATTTGCAAATTGTCTGAAACATGAGAAAAAAGAATTTGTTTTTAAAACTCCGATTTGCACACCATGTACTTACCTCTCCATATCCCACTCATTTTTTTGGTATTACAGCTAGAACACTTAGCACCTTACTTAGCATCTTAGAATATTAATCTACTACCACGATATCTCATGAGGTAGTTATATTGGGAAAAAACAATGAAGATATTAAGTTATTTGGGTCAAGGCTACAAAAGCAAGCTGACCGCCTACACCTCAGAAATTACTGCTTCACATTAGTACCTGTCCCCATATCAACACTATGCCATAGTCTGAGAGGCACAAAAAAAAACCTTGGGGTAGGACAAACTGCCAAACAATTTCAAGCAGCAGCAATTTATGAAGAACTAACCAATCGCTGATGATGACTAGTAAAGTGAAGTGGGCAGTGGGCACAGCTTCCTGTAATAGGTATTACAGTTCAAAACTGCATCAGCCATTTCTGTAGCTCGCCATTCCTGTCTAATCTCTTTCTTTTACCTCGCCAGCAGGAATAACAGCAACGGTCCAAATACTTTTCAATTCGAGATTACATTCCTGGTTGAAATGTTGAATGGTTGAAATTAAATTTTCAACTTCATTCAAACTGCATTTGAATGCTTTGGAAACAAGCCAGTTAAGTTATTAAATTATTTGTCTTGAACTGACCTGCATTGATCATATTTTTATAAGTGGTTGTTTTGCCACCACAGTCTCCTCACATTTTTTAATTTATATGGTAACAATCAGTCAAAAAGTATATGTACTATTTATGCATGTGCTCCAGCAATTCTCTTTTTGGGCAAAACTGATCGCTATAAATAAAGCTGTAAAAAAAGTTACTGTGCAAGATTAGAAACAAATTACACATATAAATTCCATAAAGAATGAATAAGAACTACCAGCCATAGCTTCTCAATACTTTTTTTTTTTTTTTGTATGTGAGCATTTAGTTGCCAGGGATTGCACTTCATTTATTTGAATGTGGATAGATGTTCCTATGACAACTAACATTATTCAAAGATTCTTGTTACATTGCAATATATTATATTAACAAGTTTAATATCATGCTGGCAAGTTCTGGTTTTCACTAATGGCTTTTGAAAGGCTTACAGTTATGACAGATGACTACAAACACTGAACCCCCTCCCTGATTTTCCATTTTCTGCTGCCAGAAAGGCATTGTATTCAGCCAGCCAGAGCTTTCTACCTGTTACAACTCAACAGAAATAACAAGAAAATACAATTTCAAAAACTAAGCTTGATTTTTCTTCACTTCCTAAGACAGCTGTAAAACTCAAAGAAAAAAAATAATGATTAGTTGGTACCATCTGCTAGCAATTAGATGGTGAAGTCACGATAATCCCACATTATGTCATGAGTACATATGATAATACAAATCCAACTTATTCTCAAATCAGCTAAAAAAAAAAGAATAGCAAAATTGTTTTTCTAGGTAACTAAGTTCTACTTAACAGTATCTACTTGAACCATAAAGGTTTGACATCTGTGGAAATAATTGACTAATCATTTCAGCCTTATTTACTGTTTAAGCATTTTAATGATTTCCTTAAATTTATCTGAAATTACTTTCCAAATTATGTGTATTACAGATTTTACACAGCTGTTTTTAATATACTCAGTATCTTTTACGTAATTAGAGCTTTTGATTGAAGATATAGATGATGTTATTATTCATAGTCCATGAGAAAAAAGTAACTTCCAGAAATTTTTTTTGTATATATTAGTCCCTAAAAGTGGCTTAAAAGTTATTGTTGCACAGCTACCTCTAAAATCTTCCTTGCCTGCACATTTGTCAGAGTATCCACAGATAGAATACAAAGATGGCATAATTCTTTGTCTTCCTAAAACACCTGCAATATTTTAATCTAGTCAAGATAGCAATAGTAAAGAGAAAGCTCTTTCCTGACAATTAACTTAATTTCATGTTTATCCACACTGCGTTTAGGCCATTTATGACAAATCCATATGAATTTGCATTTTAGACATCAATGATTAGTTTTTAAAACTCAGGGAGAACTCACATGAAACTAAGGATATTATACCCATAACTGTTCTAACAAGAGCATTTGGGTTCAGTGAAGTCACCAAGAATTTTGCTTCCATAAAGATTTCAGACATTGGCCTGAAACTATATGTGTCTGTTCACAACATTATCTCATAATGAACTTAGCAAAAAGCTACTACCAGGCATAGGTGGATGTGGATTTTGGGGCATGAACTGAGCTCATTTCTTCTTGGAAGTCGTATCTGAGTTACACAACAGAGTGCAGAGCAGAAACCTACAGGATAAATCCTTAAGCCCATTGGAGACAATGCTCCACCATTCAGAAATTCTAGCTGTTGGCAGAACTAATTAACTTGATCCCAGCATCACTGTCATCTAACTTGGTATCTCTGCTTAAATCACCATTGCATTGTCTAGATGTGATCAGCAATACTAAGTCTCCTGTCCACTGGGGAGCTTCAGTCTGTATCCTGGGTTGTTCCAGAAGTAATCAGATGACACAACTTTGATTTCAGGATGGACATACAAAAAGAGAAACCATCAGCTATTACTTCTCTGTGTTTCTTTCGCTGGCATTAAGGGGATGGACATAATTTTAAAACTGAACTGAGAACTTTCAGTGAAAGCAATACAATAATAAAAGGACTGTACACGACTTACCTTTCTATCTGCTCTTCTAGCAGCCAGCTTTACTGCTTACATCTATGTCTTGCTTTCAGAAAAAAAGGTAGTATTGTGGGAAGTATCATGTCTTCAGAGCAATTTACAGCCTAAACATTATGAAAAATCAGACAAAGGAAGCCTAAGAAGAAAGACCTGGCTGGACAGCCAGGAACACAGTAGTGCCATGTAATGGATGTTCATGGAAAACTGTTGTGCAACTGATATCAAATTATCAGATGAGAGTTTTTACCAGAGGTTTTACTCCACTATACGGTGTGCCTTCATTACTACTTATTTTACATGAACAACAGGATAGAGAAGCTCTGGGTGCTGGCTGTAATTCTACCTTGCTGGGTTAAGTTGTTCAAATGCATCCAAAGGCCACTGCTCAGAACCATACTCACATCGAACTCTGGGCGCTCCAGCACAACTGGATGCTCAGTAATCCAGGATGGGTCTTCTGCTGTCGGGTGTAGTATTTCTTTCACTGTGGAAACACAAATACTTGAGATATAAGGGCTGTAGTAGCAACTTGAGGAAGTTGTTTTGAAAGACTGACTGAAAAACCCTCCCTCATCTCAGATTTGTGAGTAAAACCTTTCCGAAAAGTTTCCCCAGATCACTTACAGGAAGTACAGAGGAAAAGTGAGAACAGAGGGTTGGACAGCACTCCTCTGACACCTCTAGCGGGATTGTTAAATAGTCAACAATAAACCAGGTATTTCCTATGTGCTGCTCAAGACCAACACAGAACTGCTAAGGCAAAGGTCATCTTGGTGCAACATGCACGATGTGAACCACATTTCCTCTTCTGTTACTGTTAACTGTTGAAGTATTACTGACATTGCATACCACAAACCTTGGTGTCAAAGAAATAAGAGGCTAAGCTAATGGATTAAGACTGGGATATTACTGCTAATGACTTGACCTGGTTAAGATTAGACTAAAACAAGCTACAACACAGTTGGTTTTGTTGCTTCTCTGTAATTATTTAGAGGGCAGCTGAATGATTCACTCATCTCTGAGATTTCTTTTGTAATAAACGTGTGGCCCGATAATGCGTAACTGATACTCACCATTAGTAAGCTGCAGAGAGTTAGGGTCCAAAGACAAGGAAGTGTTTTCAAGCAAGGCATTTTTCTGGAGGATTTCAGCAATATAATCTCGGAAATCACTGATGGTGTACACAACTGTTGGATCATCCTCTATGCCCATAAAGGAGTTGTCCTCCACTTTGTTGGAATGGAGGTTAATCAGGTCCCAGGTGGCATTGCTGATGGCTTTTCCATCAAATGTAACAGCATAGCGAACTTCCACACCACTTCAGTTGTACAAGAGACAGAGAATACAGAGGAGAGATAGAAGGTTTTCCAACATATAGCAAGCAATATGACTATTTTTTTGCCCCGAGAACCTGTGTCAATACCTTATTTTAATATAAAAAATACATTGTTTTTAAGGATTCTAAATAAAAACAATATAATTCTTTTCACACTACATCTGCCTGCCTGTGCTTTCCACCACTGCAAAGTTCTCAAGGACAAGGCTACCAGAACCTGACATTTGCTCTGGTCCTAGCCTTGTATTTGTACTACTGAATGGTAGACCACAAGCAGACCAAGACGATGGCTTTCTGCCGGCATTATTAGTGGGCCTGCTGGCGTACAGTGGTGTGACTGATGATTTTAAGATCATGCCAATAATGGTAATGGCTCTGAGGTATGAAAACAGCCTGGAAAAACAGGCTGTATATAGTAGTACCACACAGTAGCAAGAGGGAGCCCTGATCACTGTCACTGTGCAGTGTCAATCTGCTTGAAGTAATGTCTTTAATAGCAATGAATGGTTTTTAATATAGCTTATGTTTGGGAGCATTTTTCTGGATTTATTGATTTTTTTTTTCTTTTAAAAGTTTTGTATTTGTGTGCAGCTCAATCTTTTTCATATTAATTCACCTCCATTTACTTAATTTTCTTTTCTTGAGTATGCCTGGATGTCCTTTCCCACATGACAGTGTAGGTAGCAATCAGATTTACCATACACTGGGCAGAAGCACAAGGGAGCTTTGAAAATATAAAATATTTTGGCTGTACACAGGGCACAATGAAGTAATCTATTAAGTGTTAGAAAAATGTGCTTCAGAGACAGGTTTTCCTCATTGCACAGAGCTGGACTGAATTGCTAAAGTAATGGCTCTGTTCAGAGAAGTCTAAAGCCCCAGCGCCAGATACAACAGAATCAGCAAACACACTGACTAAACCCAGGAGCCTCCTGGAGTTTTGCTGCTGGCTCTGTCATTGAGATGAGCCCACCATAGGCTCACCATTGGCACTGGTAGCAGAGGAAATATAAGAGGACAGCAGTAGTGAAAAGGCACAGCAAAGGCAGAATGCAGTATGTTATTCAAAAGTAACATTTAGATTTAATACAACTGTGCTGTTGGTTGCAGTTAATAATTCCTAACTAGTAACTCTAACACCATCATCTGTCTGGAAAGGGCTAAAACATCTGGTACTTGGAACATAGCCTTTGGGCATCTTAGCCTGCGGAAGCACAGAGTAGCAGAGGATAGCTTTAAGTCACTATTGTTTGTGAAGAGATTAGTTTTTTCTAACCTTTCTTCTAAAATTAGAACGCTCATTCTCTGTAAAACTGTGGAAACTGGCTACACCTTTGCTGACAAATACACAAAAGAAAATAATACTTCCAGTAAGTTAAAGGCTGCAGTTTACTTTTCTCCTTGTGAAATTCCTAAAATAATAACATATTTTAAAAATTTAAAAGGAGGAAAAATTTGCATGCTTAGCCTATGTACATCTAACAAAAAACAACTCCAGACTGATCCCATCTTCTCCTGAAGAACATCTGTAAACTACTGCTAAGATATGCAGCACCCCTGTTCTTGAAGTAGCTAAGCCAATTCCTTTTGATGGAGAGCTATACTTTTCTTACCTACTTTAATTACTGTAATTATAATCATCCCATATCTATCCAAAACTTTGCTGCAAAGTATAAAGACCTTGAGTCATAGTTAAGCAATTTTGTTTTCTTCACAAAATAGACTCCTATACACAAGTTAGCCCAGTAGCTGACTTGTGTTTAGGAAGATTTTCCCTAAGTAGTATTTTTATGATTACGACTTCACATATTACATTTATCTGTAATCAAAACAGAGTAGTTACTCACAGTTTCTGGTAGTACCCACTCACATAATATTTATGCTGGATAACTATCTCACTCTGGAGCCAAAACTACAAATCCCCAAAACAGTGCCCTCCAGCTAAACATATTTTTCCATCTGTATTTTGACAATATATATTAAAAAACTGTCTTTACCTGTTCTCCTCAGGAGAGCTGAATACAGAAACAAAACAGAACACAACAGCAAGCAAAACTTGTTAAATCAATGTTATAGTTTCCTCTAATCAATGTTAGAGTCCTCTAAGTTTAACAAATATGCTTTGGTACTCTACAGGGCACATAAATTTGCAAAAGCATACAGCAAAATGGTTACAAGCTGCATAGTTATTCTGCTACGTAACAAACTGTTCTGCTTTTACTGAACAGAGATATTTCCTATTGATCACAAGGGATCGGCAGAGCAGAGACATCTCATCTTACTGCAAACAATGCAGTTAAATTGCTGTCTGTACCAAGAAAATCAAGGCTCATTAATTCTACCCAAAAGGTTTAGTTTACAAACATATTTTCTCTGTCATGCACAGCAGAGCACAGAGCGCTGGTGTTCTGCCAGAAATATCAACCTTTTATTTGTGTTCTGAAATGAACTGAGAGCTTGCAAATGTATTAGGCTACAAATATTGAGATGAAAGGGTTTGCTACCTCCCAAGCTGAGCCTCAGCACAAATTCCCATGTCATTACCCCAGTTTGCTGTGGTTCTAGCAACAAATGAAAGTAGGAACTGAAAAGTCAGACCTGCTTCTGGGCTCCTGCAAGCGCTGAAGACAGAGGCATTCTGTTTCCTTTGCTGACACAGGCTAACTATTATGTATCCACAAACTAGTCTATTAGGTCGGCTAATTATTCTCCTAGAGCAGGCCATGACAAAGTGGAGTTTGTCAGTCCCTTTGCACAATTAGAACTGGGAACCTTCCCGTCATATTGTTTTAAACATTTAATAATTTCATTTCTGTAACATCCTTTTTTGGTACCTCTGACACATTGTTGGAACAACCTCACCCCTCTCTGTGTGACAGTTGCAAGGAAATGAGGCATGACAAGGACAAACAGTTTGTATGCAGTAATGAAGAATGTGGGGAGTAAAATGGAAAATGAAGGCAGCTTAGGGTTCCAACCATAACACCTTTCTCACTATAATTGCTTTGTTACTTGCATGTATTCTGGCTAGAATGTATAGGCTGAAATAGTATAAGAAATTCAGCTTACGATGTCTCATGGAAAACACAATTTAGATTAGATTGACTCATTAACTCACTGAAAGTTATAACCAGTCCATTCACAAAGAATCATAATTTCTGACCCATGTACCCCAAAACAGGATCCCCATTTTTCCAAATTAACTTAAAGTGTCATTCTGAAGCAATAATTGGTTTGAGGAAAGTAGTCTATAAAAGTATTTATAAGAATAAAGAGAGTTAAAGCGTTACAAATGATGTATCAGACTATTCACTGACCTTTGCTGTGATCAAAGGTAAAAGACCTTTATGTATCTCAAATACTGACTTTAGGGTCATCCCAAATTAAGAAGTTGCAAAAAATTTGAAATACACCACATTTTTCCGAAAAGGTTTCTGTGTTCTTACTCATATAATGTTAGGACATGTCAATGGTATTGAAGAAGTATCAGGTAGAAATTTTAAATTAGAAAAGACCTCTTTTAATTTTAGGATGGAATCTGGAATACAAGTGCCTTGTCCTAAAATCAGGGCAAGCATATCGTGTGAGATTTTCTGGTGGATGTCAGAAGCAAGAAAGAGAAGATTACATTTACATATCATTCTGTATTTCTATTTAAATCTCTGTATATAGAGGTACCAAATGTGAAAGCACTTGTCCTTTGGTTAATAAATCCTAGGAACTCCCACGCACATGCCCACGATTCTTCCAAGAGCAGTGCTAGAATATTGCACCATCATATATGATCAGTTTCCATCACCACATACATATTTGTGTTTTTTTACCTGTAATCCAGGACTTGGATGTTTTTGTATCCAGGTAGTCCTTCAAATACACTTTCCATCTATTTTAAGAAAAAAAACCAAAAAATTATCACAGATTTCCTCTACCCTAGTTATTTAGTGAAAAATCAGTGNTTCCTCTACCCTAGTAATTTAGTGAAAAATCAGTAAGCACTTCCAAAATTTTCTGAAAAAAAAGTATCTGAGCTGATATATTGAAGATGAGAAAAATGGTTGAATATTCTCTCTTTATGGAAAAAAATGTATGATGTCATCGTTTCATTATGAGAAAAAGAAAAGAAAAAGTATGAAGAACAACATCCAGCATTCCCCAAGAACTATTTAGAAACATTCAAAGCAGAGGAAATTCAAACAGACCCTAAAGATATCTGTACTGCCTATAGCAGAGTACATTATAGAATCGTAGAATCATAGAATCGTTAGAGTTGGAAAAGACCTTGAAGATCATCGTGATCCAACCCCCCTGCCATGGGCAGGGACACCTCCCACTAGACCAGGTTTCTCAAAGCCCTATCAAGCCTGGATTCTTTCTCTTATTTATGCAGCACAAACCAGTCTCTGCCTGAATAATTTCTATTGCCTCTCAAACCTCTGGAGTAAAAAGGANATATTGCACCATCATATATGATCAGTTTCCATCACCACATACATATTTGTGTTTTTTTACCTGTAATCCAGGACTTGGATGTTTTTGTATCCAGGTAGTCCTTCAAATACACTTTCCATCTATTTTAAGAAAAAAAACCAAAAAATTATCACAGATTTCCTCTACCCTAGTTATTTAGTGAAAAATCAGTGAAATGCTTTGGACTGTAGCAACCTAAGAGGAACAGTGAACAGTGGCTGCCATAGGAACAGGGACCTCTTAGACTCCAAAGAGGGACTAATACATTACATAGTGCAGAACACGGCTCATCTACACTTACCTAAACATACAAAGGGTTCAGGAGTGATTGGCAGTGCTACTCAAAAAAAGACGACTGGGAACCGCAAAAATGGCAGCACATCCAGGCCTAATGCAACGGTCAACTTTACTACACAAGACAAAACCAGGAAATAGAATATTGCAGGTTCATGCCTGTTTGGGGTTGTTTTTTTCCCAAAGGATCCTTGCCAGATGAGGATTTTTTACTCCTCGAATTCTGCTTCCCCTCCCCAGTCTCCCTATTTTTAAACTGTCTCTGGTGAGACTTAACAATAAAAGTGCTGCTGAATTTCTTTTTTTCGAGACCTTCTTTATCCAAGCACAGAGAAAAACCAGGCAAAAGATCAAAGGAGTGGAACATCCCTGTGCCAGGTGGACTCTGTCCCATCGACATTTCTTCCACACACACACTATGGCATGGCTACTTGGCCACACAGCTAGGAAAATTAAGATGTCTAGCCTACGCTAGCAACTTGTGACAGTTGTGGTGATACTTTTTGGCTGCAGTGAAGAGTACATCTCTTTCCCATCTGGCCCAAGATCTGGCACAGGGTTAGCCCCAGTAAAAGGGATTCAACAAAGAACCCCAATTAAAGGGAAGTAAGAAGGAAGCAAAGCTAGAGAAAAGATAAGCAGCATGAGCCACTGTATGGCATCCTAGATACCTCTCCCAAGAGAAAGGAAACACAAACTCTCTGCCCCAAGAAAATGATGGTAATAAAGCCATTTTGAGAGCTCAGGCAGGCTGGTTTGCTAGGACCGTCAAATTGTCTTTTTCATTCCCCAGTTTCAAACCGACTGCATTACAGAATTCAAACTGAACAATGAGATTAGAAAGCACTAGAAAAAAAAAACCAAACACTGGGCAGACTGGTCACTAGGCAGATATTGAATATATCTTTAAAATTCAATATTTTCAAGTTTTAAAATTGCATCAAAAGCTAAAAAAGAAACTTGTCACTCTTCTGTGAGTTTAAAAGTTCTTCTGCAGTAACAATGACAGGGGAGAGGTACTGAAAAAATTATGAGAGGATGGCAAGGCCAAAATTAACCCTGGTAGACGTACATCTTTAAAAGAGCTAAAAGAAGTGGAAATGTATTTAATTTATCAATAACATCTGACTTTGTTTCTTTTGCTAACATGAGGCAAAGTAATCTAATGAAAACAGAGAAGAGAAGAGAGGGAGAGAGGCACAATCTCTTAGAAAGGTCCCATTTAGACTATGTCCCTATTCAGAAGTTCAGTGTAATTTTCTGATCCTCCCAAAGGAATACTTTTACCTTTTTTACTTGCAAAAATGGTAGCCAGGCTATTTAATAAGAAACAAAAAGAAAACTAGAGTAATTGGTCTTTGACAACTAGTATGCTGTATACTACGTATGACACTCTGCTACTTCAAAACGTGCAGCACGTCAGACAAAACAGCTTATTCTCCAGGAACAAAAGCCCTTAGCTGTCTCTGTAGAGCCCATGAGAAAAAGGCAGTCCCAACACGGGTGCTACATGCTACTATTGCTTTGCAGATCCCGCAAAAAGAAAAAGGAAGTCAGGGAAGGTAACCACCTGAGAAATGAATTGTTCAGAGAGAAGTTGACGCTTCACAGTGGCTGGGTCACTCAGCTCCTCACTGTACTTTTCACCCACAATCAAAATGCTGAACTCAATCATCTGCTCAGTTGCAGGTCTCTCTAGCTTCTCATCCTGCTTCTTTATCTCATTAGTGATCTGGAAGGGAAGGAAGAGGGAAGAAAATAAGAGGTGAATCAATCCTTTTTGTTGTTGTTATGCCCTTTGGGTTTTTTCGAAGAAATAAATCCTCATTACTCAACAGACACCAGATTCCTACCCATCCTGGATTTACTCCACGTAAAAAGCATCCCTAGATATGTATATGTACATATGGTCTGCCATCTGTCAAGAGCACATTGCATTCCTAAGCTTGGGTCCAAACTTCTTTCTTATGAGAGCCAGAAACTTCTCCAGCTCCTGCAAACCTGGAAGCTTCTCTGGCTCTCGTTGAGGAAAAAAACCTGAGCCCATTCCATAAATGCTACATGGACAGGAACATGTCAGGGCACTATGGTGGTGATGGTCACAGGTCAAAACTGCAATCCAAAGCACAGCATGCTGACTTGAGCCATTAGCATATCTGTTCGCCTTGCACAATGATGGGTGCTCATGAAGCCTCAGGGACAGAGGCATCAATTAATGAGGCAACCTACTAAGCAAGAGCATTTTTTGAGATTTTTTTGTATTGTGGGTAGTTCTATTTTCCATTTACACATCTTTAATGCAAGGTTATCTAGTTGACCTCAGCTACAAACAGAAATCCATCTGTGTAGGATGTTCATGAAATAATTTAAAGTGCAACTGCAGATATACCAAAGCTCACTTGCCCAGTCAGCAACAGGCTGGTTTACCCAAAATGAATTTATCACAAGGCTCCTACTTACTATTCCACCTGGAAGAAAAGTTACCTTTGCCAAGTTCTACATTCAGAACACCAGCTTGTGCTGTTCAGCCTCAGTAAGTGAAGGATCCTCCCAGATATACAGCAGACATTGGGAGATCTGTGGGGACCTCTGCTGAGTTGAAATGATGGGCTTCAACTGCAGGTGTCTGCAGTTCCCCGAGGAGCCCCACAGCAGTAGCTGTGTAACGCATCAGGGAAGCGTGTAGCTATCATGGCTGCCACAGGCAGCAGTGAATTCCAAGTTTTGATTGAATTTGAATGACTGAGCAACACAGGAAAACCACTTTCTGCTTAGTTCCCTAGTATTTTACAACCAGCATGCTATTCCTGGTGGTATACTAAAAGATATGAGAAAAACCAGATCTTGTTTCATGGTTTTGTTTTGAAACAAAAAATTGAAATTTGTGGAAGAGGGAAGGGAAGGCTGGCTTAAGATAACTTTATCCAAATAGCCAAATGTCTTTGGCTACTTACATGCAGTTTTTGCTTTTTTCCCATCAAAAAGGAAAAAAGAGAGCCAACAAAACAGACCTTTTCAGCAGAACTGCAGCCTGTGTTTTGCATGGTGCAGGAAATGGAAAAACCTTCCTCTAGAAAGTTTAGCTGCTACCGGTGAGCAACTTATACATTGTTTAGAGACGCTCTAAAATTTTTCAGGTAAATTCTCTTCCTTCCCCCCATTCCTTTTATACTAGGTAGCTTTGCTAAGGACCGTGACTGGTGTACCTGCTAATAAAAGCTAGTTAGAGTTAGAGAGATACATACTTAGCAGGCATAAAAGTGTTGCTGCCATATGGGTATTTGCAACATGATGCAGTTTCAATCAGTTATCAGTACCCCAAAACCAAAAGTACAAGCAACATATGAGTGCAGAAGATGAGCTTTGCTCACTCTTGGTCTTGTAATCCACACCTGCTGCTCTGTGCGTTTTAGCTGCACAGAGCAATGATGAGGTGTGATGTAACCATACAGAGTGAAAACTCTGTAGCAGCAGCAATCTAATTTTGGTTTCTTTCTGATTTACTGAGTGATCCTATTTTCTGCTAAGGCAGAAATACTTCAGGCAGTTCTCTGTCAAAAAAATAGAATAATGGGGTACATAGGACCAAACCACAAGTGTTCTTGGTACATAATATAAAGTCAGACCCTGGACTTGAATCAGAAACTGTCTGCCTGTTTCATATACAGTATTTATTCTTGGAAGCACAGTATCAGAGCTCCACAGTCAGACTCAAGAGCTCTAGAAGAAAGTACAGTTTGGCCCGACTTTGTTTCATGGCCATACTAGGTTACAGAACAGTACACAGTTAAACCCAGTACCATAAATCAGCTTCTACTTATGTGCAGCATGTGCAACTTTGTAAGCTTTTCAGTAAATCCACTGAGGGTTTCACGTTTATAAAAAAACAAAAGCCAGTTGATTCATACCACTGGTCTGCAGAATTTTCTTCAGTGATGTACGCCCATGAGTACTGCAGCTGGAATCAAGAGTTTGGGCTTAAATTTTAATCCAGGGGAGGTGTTTCCCAGAAGCAAATACTTCCCTAGGACCTATGTGGTGGTCAGCACTTCTGAAAGCCAGCTCACTTCTACAGAGACATTTAAAGTACTTGATGTAGGCTTCCCTGTGTTGGGAGTTTTGTCTCAATATCAAGGTAAAGGTGCTAGGTAAAGATGATAAAGAAAAGTTCATCTATGTCATGAGAGGAAAAGGACCAGAGAATCAGAAGGAATCTGCAAGGCTACCCAGACCAGCTCTTAGCTCTCCTACATGTGGACCCGTGAAACACTGCTACAGCAATTTAAGGTGTATATTGTCTTTCCATAGGAATAATAATGCTTCACATTTTTTTTGGAGCTTTCAAAAGCCCTGGGCATTCCCTGTCTAGTCCTATGTCGCTAGCAAAATCCTCACCTGATAGCTCAACTAATTTGTTCTCACTCACCATGGTGGAAGCAGCATTGCAAAATCTCTGCAAGTGAAAAATACCTACCCGGGAAATTATTTTAAAACTTTGAGAAAAAAAAATGCAATAAACCAACCAACAACCTTGCCCTGTTTTTATGAAATCTTGATTAGTGTTAACACATTATGCTAAAGACACCTTTAAGTACTAGGAAATGCAAATGACCACAAACAGTATTATTTAGGAAAAGCAACAGAATGCTGCATCAAATGAAAAAATCCCACTCACAGTAGTGTCTGTATCTTCAATCTCAGGAATGGTACCACCCACAGGACTCTCAATGGATATTTCATGGGGGGGGGGAACATTGGCAGCTGCATCTGAGTTTGAAAGAGAGCAACATTATTTTGTTTAGGGGCATTTTCATGTAGACAAACACTGCAGCAGTTCAGCGAGTATAAACCAACAGTAAAATTCAATTCCTATTCCCATCATCGTGACAGAAACAACACAGGAAACACCTAAAAAGCCTGAGGAAAAGTATCTAATGTGCTAATCAGAATAAGATGTTAATGTTCTGTCTAAGCAGATGCGTTTTGGGGAACATGACATTAAGTGCAGGAAAAAGTACACAGAACTAATTTCTCAAGTAGGATTTTCACGATTCATACAACAGAAGGATGCTAGCACGTAACACGATCTCCAGATCACAAACAGCATTATTTGGGATGCAAGAATTCAGCTTTTCCTCAAATCCAAACACCATTGAATTTCTCAATTTTCTAGCATTCAGAATCAGCCTTGACAGGAATTAGATGAAAACTGACCTCTTAATGTGGTAACATCAGCATCCGAAGCTGGAGTTGGAGTCCCACTACTGCTAAATAAAAATAAAATCAGAAATTGAAGATTTACATAGTGAAATGGATTTATTCAGCTTTGATTTATCTGTGATTCTGCTACCACACCAAAAAACATGTTCGCAGAAGAAATTTATCATGGTACTGCTTTGCTGGTAATTTCATAAGAACTAGGCTTTGCAGTATTTCAGTTATCTTTTGTAACTTAGATATTGGATCACTTGTATCACACAGCCCATCATGTGTCTCTCCAGGCAGCTAACCTCTTTATATTCCAGCTGACTTGGAGTCCTCCCCAAAAAACACATTTTGCCTTCTAGCAGTCCTCTAAAGAAAGCAGTTGCAAAAGCCAGAGATAAAACACAAAGATAACCTGTAATAGTCTATAAAATGCTGTTTTTAAAATACTCCCCAGTGCACTAAAACATCATGACTGCACTGAAATCACTGCAAGAAGATGCATTCTTATCATGACTTTTACCCTGCTTATTTAGAAATCTTCAAAATGTATCAGTTTGCAAATCCAATTATTGCATTCACACGAACACAAAACAACTCTAGGCCAAATGTGAAAAAGAAAAACACTTCAGGTAAAAAAATCAGATGGAGGCTGTCAGCCTGAAGAAAAAGTACCAGCTTTGACATGGCTCTTACAGTAAACTCAAGCTCCCAGGGGCCAATTGTGTAAGCCTGTTCAAGTTACCGAGAGTAGGAGACATGCTCTGACAGAAACAAGTCTCTCTTGATGTAGTAAGAAGTATTTTTCAGGTTTGTTAAATTTTATTATATACATCCCGATCTATAAGATTCAAAATTTTAGTGCTGGAGAGAAAGTGAACTTGAGAAAAACATTGTAATTCACTGCATTGAGATATTTCTGTCACTTCTTGTGGAACTCCTTTTTTATCCGTAGTCATACTTGTGCTATAAAGTAAGCATTGCAGCAATGAGAATTCACTACCATATATGTGAGCACTGACACTATGTGAGCCACAGTTCCTAGCCTTCCCAGGTTTGATTTTTGCTTCACACACTACATTAGTGGTCTTGCAGTCTGTCCTCAAGCAAAACTCCAGTCAAAAATCGATGGATATTTTGCCTCCTTCACGATGTATAATCACTCCAAAAACCAAAGGCTTCCAGCACCAGCCAGACAACCAGATTCAAAGTTACATACAAAAGATACCGGGGTACAAGTATATGATCAAATATATGATAGTTCTGCTGAGTAAACATCTCAAACTCTGTTTCTTCCCCTGCCTCTCACAGACACGTAACACTCGCAAATAAACAGACTTGAAGACAAATCTGGTGAATTTTCTATTCAAGTCAAGAATCTTTTCACCCTTCCTTTTTCAGGAGGCACATGCTAATGCTGCACATAATGGTTAAAATATAGCATGTTCTGGAAATGTTAAACTGGCTGGCTGAGATCTATATAACAATTATAAAATATTAATAAAACATAAAATAATCTCCAGATGAACAAAACAGAAATTACTTATTCAAGAGTTTAAACAGAACCTTTGTGAATTTTCATGAACAACTAAACTCCATCAGCTCTATGCAAGCTTTGAAATGTACAGTTATTTGTATCTGCCTCCATCTCGTGGACACCTCTGCCTGCTTTCAGCCAGCACAGCGCAAGATGACTCTTTACTGATTCTTTGATAGCCTCCGTAAATCTTGGAATGATTTTTCAAGAGTGGAAAGTCAAATTTTGCTAACAAGTATAATTTAGACAAGATATCCTCTCTGCCATTGCCATCACACATGCAAAGAGTCACAAGTAACGCATTCAAAAAAACCAATCCAAAATCCCACATTGAAACGATTTAGATTTTCTTAAGAATACTAGTTATATTTTAGAAGGATCTGGTTTTCTTACTTTTTTATCATCTTAGAACTGAAATAAAAACTATTGCTTGGGTGAAATGCTTTCCAGTTAAATTCACCTAACTTCAGGGATGCATTACTCTTTTCAGTTTCAACAGGCATTAAAATACGTACCACCAAATGACAGCATCAGTAAACAAAGCATTTTAGTGCATCATCTTTAATGATGGTATGTTCAGAATCGAGTATGATTCTACTTTCAGAAGAGGTGAAACAATCTGGGATTTTACTTATTACAGTTTAGTGTAACTGAGGACAGAGTAAAAACCTCAATGAAAGCAAAGTGACACACAGGGGAACAACCCCACTACAGGATTTGTAACCTTCTGGTCATCTGAAGTGCTGAAACCTATATATAAACATCAGCTAAGCCTTCTATCAACACACACACACACACACCCCTGATTTGTTGGGGTTTTTTTTTGGAGAAGAAGCAAAAAACGTTATTTGCTTTGGTAGAATGAATTGTGCTCTGAGCCTCACAGGACTTGATCCAGGTGCCCATGGGTCGGTGTCTGGCACACTTTGAGGGGCCTCCAGGAACTCCTGACCTCCAGCTGCTGCCCCAGAAGACACTGGTAGCCCATGGATCCCACATTGCACCCACCAGCCTTCTGCAGGTGTGCTCCAAAGGACCTAGAAGGCTGTCTGACCAAATGAGTCACAGGCCTAGTTCTGTGGTGGGTTATCCTTGGTTAAGGGCCAAATGCCCACCCAGCCACTCTCCCGTTCCTTCTCAATGAGTCAGGGGAGAAAATAAGATGGAAAAGTGCATGGGATGAGATAAATACAGGAAGATTGCTTACCGATTACCTCCATGGGCAAAGCAGGCTCACCTTGGGGAAAACCGAAGTAATTTATTGCATAAACACACAGTCTTGGGTAGTGAGAAAGAGACCTTAAAACACCACCTTTCTTCCATCTTTTCCCGGACTAAACTTCACTCCCAACTCCTCTGCCCGGTGCGGGCCCTGTGGGAGCATCAGTTCCTTCAGGAAACATTCACCTGCTCCAGCATGAGCGCTCCCACGGCCAGCAGGGAACACCTGGTCCGCCAGGGAGTCCCTCTGCCTTCAACTTTAGCATCCCCTACGCCATTACTTCTCACTTTTTCTATTCCTCTCCTTCTCCCTGTGCAGTGGTTTTGCCCTTTCTTAAACATGTTTTTCCTCCGAGGCACCACCACGGTGGCTGCGGGGCTTGGCCATGCCCTGAGGTGGGCTCAGGGCAGCCCCAGGCCCTATAGAGCACACACATGCACCCCCCTGACAGCCCCTGGGCACCTGCACCTGGTATCACAAGATCAATTTCGACAAAATCGTTTGAGTTTTTGAAGGAAAAAAGTCCTCAGAACAGGTAAGAAAAAGCGAGGAGGATGCTAGAATATAAATCACACTTTCAGAAGAGGAGCAGTCTGCGAATGGAAAAGCCTGAAGTTAGTTTGAAAAAATTAAGATTTAGTAGGCTAAAGTTCTAGATTGGATTGCAGGTTATAGACGTAGCAATAAAAAATTCTCCAGCTTTCAAAGGTCCCAGAGCGCTCTCACTGACTCAAACGAGCGACAGCTGTCCATCCAACAGGACGCTTTGGTTGGCAACATCAGCTCGGCCCCGTGGTGGCAACCACCGGCCAAACCAGGCGACCAGGCAACCATGACAGCGCTTGACAAGCAAGGTGAGAAGGCGCTGCTGGCACTGACATAAATAACTGGCTTAAATAACACCTAGTAATACCCTAATCAATTTAACCAAGCAAAACCAGTCAAGTACTGAACTTGGTCAAATTAACAGTTACTACTTTTTCTCAGGAGGATAAAAATACTATTTTAAGAATCTGCTATAACCAACTTCAATTTGTGCACATCGGTTTTTTCATTGCTTTACTAGAACAGTGATGCTTGCTCTCTTTTTGCATCCATTTCTTTTTGCCTTTTGTTTTAATGTTTAAGTGTTTCAAATGTCCACTTTATTAATCTCCTAAAAAAAAAAGCAGCAATATTACTAGGTACCTCTAAAGAAGCCACTCAAAATGCACGGGACAATGCATATACTGATTTGCCTAACACACTCCTCTTCAAAGTAAACACAGATTCAAATTCCCCTTCAGTCATACCATTTAAAATATCGGGAATTTTATTTTGGTGGGGTTTTTTTGCTCCAGGATTAATCCAGAGCCCAGGCTTTACTTTTAACTATATCTATACAAGCGAGCCACTCCATGTAGAGGACTATCTGGTAAGAGCTAATTGTGAATTTGAGACACAGACATATGAAATGCAATTTCTATTGTCCTACCTGCATGAGTGATGCCCTGGACCACCTTGGCTGAGCAGTAAGCAAAATATAAAAACATACACATATATATGGAGAAGCAGGAAGGAATGAGCACAAGCAGATGTCTAAGCAGCAGAACAAACACTGTGTTTCCTTGGGAGAAACAACCGGCTTCAGATCACACAGCACTCTCAGACACCTGGATCCAGGCAGGTGGAAGGTGAGACCCAGAAGGGCCTCAGAAATCAATCTGAAGCAAACAGTGCTTACGGACAGCCTACACTTATCAATACAGCAGACACAGCTCACAAATACAGCCTACATTTCCCTTCTTCAAACCCCGTGGTGAGTTCTTCTGTGTAACGTCAGTCCTGTCAGTAAAAGATTCAGTTAGGTTCCTCCGGTCCACCAATGCACAGTATCCCATTGAGCGACAGGTTATTGTAAAGCCTAAACAAGTTCTTTTGTGCAACTATGCCATTGTATTAAGCAGAAATACCACTCTAGACCTGTCAAAGGGGACATTGGTCCTAAAATACAATTAATATAACATATTAGTCATATTTTTCTCTACATCCTTCCTCAACATTTAATACAAACTCTGTGGTCGAAAAAGGTAGCATATTCAGATTTGTACTACACATTCCAGATATCCATCAATTTATCAGTTTGAATGTCCTAAAGTCTTATTTGCTATAGAAAGCATTTATTTTTCTTAAACTTTACTATTTCAATACTCATAATGAACAAAATAAAGGAAAAACATTTTATAGTTTGATGTTCTCCTTTTTAACTATTTTAATCACACACCCTTGTAAGTATGCAATTTCAGAGTTATTTTTATCCAAGTACAGAATGCAAGACAGCCTTGTATTCAGCTTCTTTTTCTTTTAATTTGTACTTGCATTTATCTTAATTTTTGTTGAGGCAGTTCTTGAATTTTGACCTCTTGTTTTTAATTAAAGCAGGACAAACCTTTCATACATGCAACCTGACAGCAGAGAGCACATAAAATTGGAGAGGAATAGTGTGGAACTCTTCACATGGGGCAAAGCTGTGCAGATGCTCAAAAATTTCTGAAACAAGAAATATCATTGCCAAATCCACATGCAGACAGTAAAGGAGTTCAGGTATGTTTCAACATCACTGCAAGCAGAACTGCTGAAATGATCCCAGCGGAGAAGACAAAGTTTTTCTTTCACGAAACACATTTAGATAAAAGGTACAAAAACTGAGTTGATGACACCATCAGCCATTGCTGCCGCCACTGGTGAAATATGGATTCTAAATTTGCCAATGTAATTCAAAGCAGAGAACAAGGACAGGACAAAGGAAGTCCAGACATGATTTACTGCGACTAATTTTGGTGAGTTCAGAACCAGCAAGTACCACTCAGAAAGGACACGTGCTTCTACTGAAGAAAGAAAAAAGTCGTACATTCTATTGATCCTTTTCAACTGTCCCATACTCCTGCATTCAAGCAAGGCTATGACATAAAAATAGTTTTCTACTCCAGCAATTTTGTGCTACTCTTTTGCCTTCAGTTGATTCTCAAGATCCAGCTTTTGATCCCCTAGGAATTAGACAGAACGGCTTTCCGATTGTCATGAGACATACTCCAATATTAAGAGAGCAAAATTAATTATGCAAAGTCCCAATGGCGTACTGAATAAACCAATTGTTAAAAGTTTTTATTTAGCTAATGCAGTGCTCCTGCACTTCCAGCTGGGGCAAAACTCCATCGTGTCCACTGAGCTGCTCCATATGCATCTAGATTATGTCCCATATATTACTTTACCTTTGAGGTTTTCTCCTCAGTGGTACTTAAATTAATCCCTCAGTTCCTTAAAAGGCCAGGCTAGCTGAGTGTTTAACCTATGTGAATGCGTGCACTAGTCTTATGGGAACAAACTTTCATCCTGCTGTTACGTAATTGTCGGTAATGCCGGATTGTGAGTTATTCTGGGAAGTAAATTACACAAGTCCAAGCCACCTTTCTGCCGTCTACACTAAAAACTATGCTACCATTTAACTAGCTGAAGCCAGCTTTTTCCAATTAGATGGAGACACAGTACTGACATTGAGGTAGGAGTATATGAGATATATTAAATTAAATTTAGGTCACAGCTTCAATTCTACAGCTGTGAATAGCTTTCAGCACAGTTTTGCTTTAATCTAGAAAGGGAGCTTAGTTAAAATGACCAACAGATATCAAGGGCCTGACTTCTGTTCCAGATCAGCCCTAAATTAAGAAACTGTTTCTCAGAACCAATTGNAAAAAAAAAAAAAAAAAAAAAAAAGTAATGGTCAAAGCTCATGAAAAGAAAGCATTCTTTTAGCTTCTTACGTATGAGCTATGCTCTAGATAGTAAATCTACTGCAAAACTTCCTATGCTCTTATCAGTAGGAAAACACGCCAGTGGGAAAAGACTGAGAAATATGCCTAGTGCTAGCCCTCCAACCTGCAATGACTGCTTCTGCACATTCATCAGACAAACTGGAGTTCCCCGGAGGACACATCAGAGTACCTGTCAGACCCCTGCTTCAAGGCATCCTCTGGAGTAGATTGCCCTTCCCCGGCAACAGGGGAGCCTCACCTGAACATCTCATCTAGATCCCTAAAGCTGGTGCTTTAACATAGCCCTGCCATCCCATGGGAGAGGACACCAGGCCATTTCCCCTTTCTGACACAGATGGCATAGTGTGGCATGGCAGCCACTCAAATTGCTGCATCACCCTGCACTGGACTAGCCTCTCTCTGTACCTGTGGGTCAGCAGGTGACTACAGCACTGCCCAAAAGCTGGCAGAACGGCACCCCCATCTCCTTCAGTGCAGGAGCACCTTGACACTGGATTTCCCACACTGTGCCTTAAGGACTGGGGTTGATCCTGGGCTGGGTTATTATTCTGACCTCTTACAGAACATTTTAAAAAGGTCTTCATTTTATTCTGATGTGTACTGGGAGGTCTAGTATATTTTTGCAGGAAGTAATAACATTTGCTGCTTTGTTGGCAATACTGAGATGGCTTGCTTGCTCGGTCCTTGATGGAAGATGCCTGAAGTTAGGCGAGACATCTTCCATCCATGACAGCCAATCGTGGCTTTGTTTTCTTATGGCTTACAAACTTTACATCTTAAAGCACAAACGCTCTAAGACATCCAGAACGCTCTTAAAATAAGTCTGTGGTTTTTAATATCGCTGAAATAATTTATGTTAATTTCTCCTATGCTCCATTATCCATAGGAAATCTGTTTCTATCTCACTGCTTCAGTCCTGTATCACTATCACTATAAAACACTATCGATCACATCCAAGCACAGGACAAACAACAACTTTCAGGGAAGATATAGTAAAATCAAAGTTTAAACTGATGGTGATAACAAAGATCCATCCTAAGGCTATAAACAACTTGAAGTAATATATACTGGGATAAAAGCAGTATATTTTTGAGAGTGATGCCATACAGCCCAACAGTGAGTTAAGTTGGGTAAAGCTTGCCAATTGTCAGCTGCAGCCCCTTTAATGCCTGTCACAAAGCACTTGGTAAGATGGCTTTTGTACAAGTACAGTATTAATCACTCCAATCCAGCTTTCAATCAAATGTTGGGCTTTTTGCATTGTTAGGTTGTTTAGCCCTGTGTGTGCAGTGACTCTAGAGTAATTAGTATTCACTCTAATTTCTTGCATATATTTCTACATTTACTAGATTTCCTGAATGATCACATAGAGTATTGTAGAATACATAGAGTACTGTAGGATACAGTAGGTTTTCAAACTCAGACTTCTTCAGAAAGGTGATGGTTTTCAGCCTCTGACAGTCAAACTGAGATAACTATCTCTAAATTCAGTTTCTGATAAGACGTGGCTCCATTCATGTAAAAAGCTAGTCTAGGGAACAACCACAAAGTTTACAAGGACAAGATTTAATTATTTTCTCCTTGAAAAGAAAAGCATATAAAAGTTTGGTTGATGTTGCTTTCTCAACAGAGGAAGTTCTGAATAGATGTAAGGTACGCAGAGTACCTGGAGATTTCGGGGCATGCTCTTGTCAGAGGAGCGTTTGGCTCAATAGGACAGAGAGAAACCAATCTCTTAGGAATCACTTTTGCCCTTTTCATCATCATCATTTATTAGTTTTAACATATAATGTTGTGGTTATGAACTCATTATGATGATGCCTCATTTGGGAAGTTAGGGTGGGTTTTTTTTAAAGTCTCTTAAATGATTACTCTCCCCAGTATATTAATTACTTGTATCTATCATAACTTTATGGCCTGTAAAGCAGGGAACTGAACCTGCCAGTTTTTTTGAGAAGTCCAGCACTGGGTTGTTTGGGTTTGAGTTGCTCTAAAAATAACAGCTTAGAATAATTTCTGAGTAGAAATGGAGTAATAATAGTTTTAAATGGTTTTCCTTTCAGCTCAAAAAAGACATGAAAATGACAGGTCAAGTTCAGCTTTGCCTTGAAGCCATAATTCAGACCAGTTTTCATTTTTATTGCCTTGTTAGAAGCGTGAGGAGCCCAAGCAGCCAATTCCCTTGTAGGTGTTTTTAAAGTATTTGTCTCAAAAACCCTTGTTTTTTGGGCTTTGTTTGTTTGTTTGTTTGCTTTTTTGTTTTGTTTTTTTTTTTTAAAAAGGCATTTCAGAAACATTCCACTTTATTGCTTGTTGTAGTGATGACCAGGACTACCTTAAAGCCTTTGGGAAAGGTTCGCAGGATAACCGGAATGCTAACACAAGTAACTATGGACACATCTCTTTCTCAAAATAGATTTTCCCCACTAAACCTCTTCAGGTAAATAGCCTGCATCAGTGCCCGACGGCCAACAAGGTGATGACATACTTAAGCAAAAGTACAAGCCCCAGATTGGCTGAGATATTTTGAGCACACCAAGCATGCTAAGACAGCCTGCTAGTGTTTCACATGCAAGAACCACAGGATTTCTCCACCACACTTTTCTATATGCCCTTTTGCACTAAGGTGAATGTTGAACATCTTCAGTGCACAAATCAACAACAGCAGTAGCAAGAACTGGAGAAAGACCTGATCAGGAGTTTTTAAAAAGGAGAAATTACTCACCCACATGACCAATCAGTGCAGGAGCTGGCATGAAAGAGAGAGAAAAGGTTACAAAATGTCACAACTCAGCCCTGCTTTTATCTCCAGATAGAATAAAATGTGAGGCAAACACACACTCACCTGCCCATTGCTTCCTTTGTATAGGATAGTTTCTGGAAAACAAACAAACAAACCAACCCTAAGTATATTTGAGTATCTTAAGATGAAAGGCGTTGAGATGCAGATTATACCAGTTTGTTTCCTCCCCTATGCCAAAAAAAAATTGTCAGTATTCTGTGATCATTTTTTAAATTCAAAATTTATTAACAAAGTTTCTACTAAAAAGAAGACATAACCTACATTTCTGAAATACAACCAAAAATGAACAACAGATGCTTTAATGAGCACTGGGTTTGTCAGAAGATGCTCTACGTTTCTGCATTTTCCTGGGTTGCTCCGCAGGAACAATGTTCTCTCATCTCAGAGGAGGCTAGCAATGAGGTCCTTTTAAGTAGCACTCTTAGGAAATGCATTTATTTTCTTTATTTATTTATGCATAGGAAATTTATATTACTTCCTTTACTTGTCCATAGATTTAAATCCATCCTTTTGAGAGTACAGCTACAGCTTAAAGTAACATAACAGGATTTGCCTGATGACTTTGTTTATGGCTATACAAATGACAGGGATGACATTTTTCCATTTATTGGTGTATGAAGAGTAAGGTAGGGCTACACATTCGACAATTTTTCATCAAAATTCTTGTGGCACTAGTGCTGTTGGTTCCAGAGAGGAGTCACAGAAGTTTCTATGAGGAACCCCACAAGAAGTGGAGGACATCTTGAGCAGTTCGCAGCATGATAACTGTTGAGGAATAACGCTGTATCCTGCTGCTGTGCTAATGTAAACAGAATATAAAATACTTATAGAAGACTATTGTCCAGCCACAAAATTTCTGTTTCTCTCTGACCTGCAGGCAAAAGGGATTGTTTGGCACTTTGTTTATTGGGCTGCCTTTCTTTACACAATTAATGCAGTTGAATTTTTCAGTAAACACTGAAGCAAAAGTGGATCGACTGAAACATCTGCTTTGAAGTTAAATTTAAGACATACTGCTTCTACTTTGAAAACTTCTCTGCAAAACACCCCTACATATTTAGTGCCTTAAGGACTATCACTCTAAGCTATCCCAGTGATTTTTTTTTTGTGAAGGAGGAGTGAAAAGCCAAAAGAGACTTTCTCAGCAGGTTAACTTGCTCTTTCTCTTCACCTGTGATTCTAAGGAAGTCTAGAAGTTCAGTTTTTATTGATTCAAAGCCACACCAATAACTATCTTTCTCTCCTTTCCAGGACATCTGTGGGCACTAAGTGCGATCACAGCTAGAATGGCAAGCAGCCTGGATATCAGTCTGAGGGCTTGTCAAAATACTAATTTCAGTCAGCTGGCTTTTCAGCATGTCCTTTGGCCAGCCTTTATTGTACAAGTCCGTTAAAAAGATACTGTAGTATGAAAAATTAAGACAGTGAGACCAGTTTTAAGTGACAAATCAAGAAACTAGCAAGACTAGGTAGTTCAACAGTGAAAAGTCTAACTTAGAGCCAATAAAACTGTATTGAACTGTTTTTTTTTTTTTAAGAGTTCATTATACTGCTCTATACAGTGCTTGTGCTAAGCTTTGGTGTGCTGATTCTTTCTCTACAAGCTTTTGAAATGCTATATATAATTAATAGCCCATATAGTAAAAGGTGTTTGTTTATTAGAAAAAGATACTTTCTTCCATATTCAGTCAATCAAGGCAGTTTGTAGGTGCTATTAAAAGAAATGTAGTTATTAGGGGCCCCAAATGTCTTTTTTATACCACCTGGTGGTCTATACCCAGCAAGTTTGCTCACTAGTCCAGAAAGGCCACTGACGGCAGAGGTCAGTATAGTCCTAGTCATTTCATGCAGCAAAGGAAACAGAGATGCTCCAGCAAGTGGTGCCTTGGCCAAAGCTCTGTTGTAGGACAGCCTGAGGAGCTGGTGGCATCCAGCTTTCCTGAGCCTGGGGCCCAGGACTTAACCAGTTTGACTTGTTATTTCCAAGTCTTCTCTTTATATATTTAAAAGTATAAGAACCAAACCTGAAATGTTAAATTACTATTTTAATGGCCAAGGCCTAGAACAACAAACGTGACACACTATCTCCACATCAACATTTTTTTTAAAAAGGCATCAAGTTACTAAATTGTCATCCAATTTTGTCATAAACTAGTGAATCCTAGTACTGTATGATTTACTTTGAATTTGAATTTTCTTCTATGAGAGGCAGCTGGTTTATTTCTTAATTCACCTAGTTCAGGACAGAATATTCTCTCTTCACTGCAAATCACACCTGTTGGCAAATAACTTTAAAGGATTACATGCATTAAATGGCTGTTTAAATAACCTGACATTTCACAGTTCCTTCTCAGACAAAATCTCTGCCTGGATTCAATGGCAGCTTTGAGAAATAATGGTAATGACTGCCACCCTTACTTTTGGTTGCTGTATAATGCTGTGAAGCTATCGTGAAAACAACCAAAGAGTGCATGAACTGTAAATTGCAAATGAGTTGATAAAAGGTTGATCAGTCATCCATTTAAAACCAACGTGCCAGTGCAAACCTCACACGCAGATTATTATCATCTTGCAGCTTTATGTCTCATGTAAAATCTCTGGTTTTGCAGTAAATTTGATCATCATAAAGTATGATCTCAATAGCCATCATTCCGTTTCTTACAGTCTAAAGAGGACTGAAAAACAGTTTAACACATTTTGTATCAAGTCCCGCAGACTGAAATATAAGAATTGATTTTTTTATTATGTCAAATATGGGGGTTTATTCAACTGAGGAAGTGAAAATGAAGCATCCCCCTATTGCTAAGCTGGCATAGTCTGCAAAAGTTTGTAGTGAGATTGCCTTCCTTTCTTGTAAATGTCTAACTTGCATTCCAGTCTGGGGTGAGGGCAAGCACTGATATATTTTAATTTCATGGTAAACAGGCACCTTTTCCCCCTAATTAGAAGCCAAGGCTGCTGGAGTTCCAAAACTGGCTTGGTGTCTCATTTAGTACAGGACAGACTTTGCCAAATCACTTCAGCTCTCTGGCTCAGTTCCTTCATTAACAAAATGCAGTTATAAACATACCTACCACACAAGGATCTGCAAGGATTAATTAACTTCTTTACCCTTTGAATACTTGATCTATAAATAGCTCTACATAGCAGCAGCAGCCACACCAAAGCTTGAGGGGATGGCTTTCACTCAGATGCTTTGTATAAAATTAATTCTCTTGAAGGAAGACCTTCATAACATCATTCTACCAGCTTTTCTGAAGATGGGAGTGACAGTTGCACTACTGTTTCCCTTTCTCAACAAACCACAGTTAGTTCTAAATAATACAAAATTATCCCACATTAATAAAAGTCCATAGAACTAAATACAGGCTACCACAGTACCACAAATCACATACCGTACCGATGAAACAGATGAGCTTCTGTCAACTCTTGAACTTGCAGAAAGGCAATTGTACAAGATACTCCTGTCTGATCCCCAAGACAAGCATTATGCACAGAAGACAAAATATTTCAGAGGTAATTCCAGGCAGGAGAAAAAAATAGAAGTATCAAGGAGATCTTAATCTCCTAGTAGTTTAATCCCACCTGTGTAGGACTGTACCAAACATGTTTGTTTTAAGCCATCTGTATGCGTAATTTCCTACAGGAAAGTTATACCAAGAAATGATTCTCTCTTTGCCTGTCCTGATTCCCCCACCACAGTGTGTGGCAGAACCACACTCTCATGCAGGTAAGGCCAAAGCACTGGGGGCAATCCAAGGGGATGGATGACAATGTCCAGAACTGAAGCTGGAGGGAAAGTAGAGGTTGGAGAGCAGCTCTCTGAGGCAAAGCCCTGACAAATAAGATGAAAATATGCTCTAGAGACATCAGGAAAAGCTTAGTGGAACAGAAGTCGTTTTAGCCACATTCAACTTGAAACGAAGGCTGAAAATCCATGGTAAGGTGTCAGAAACAAGCTAAGGGTCCAGTCTGTCCAGGAGGAATCAGCTCCACAGCAGAGGTGAACTCTCAACCTAGAAGTGATTCTTCAGTGTGTGTTAGGCAGTGCTATCTAGAAATGAGGTGAAAGGTAAAACGAGGAAGAACTACAGTTTTGCATAGAGACCGAGCTGATCAAACAAAGCTGATAAGGATGAAGTATCAGTTCTGTTCTCTTTCCAGAAAGAGATGAGCACAGGCCTCGCTGCTGACAGCTTCTGTGCTATGCTGGGCATCAGAGAGAGACTGAGAAGGAAGATTTAGGCTGTTAGGGGAGGGGAGTGACCACAGAAAGAATTAACAGAGTAAGAGCTTAAGAGATGAAAGGGAGATGGAGCAAGATTTAGAGAAGCAACTGGAGTTAATGAACCTATTTGCATACGTGGGCTAAAGTTTTTTGGTTTTTTTTTTTGGTTTTTTTTTTCAGTTAGAGGAAGCTAACTAAAACTTGCAATGCAAAAAGAAAGAGCCAATGTCAACAGAAGAAGAGTAAGTGTGGGGATAAGAAACGGAGTGAAGAAAGTCTAACAGAATTGCTCAAGAGATGGCAACACATGAATTTTATTTTGCATCTGTAAGAGGTGTGGGGTGTGAAAGAGCAGAAAGAGCTTTTTTTCCCTCCCAGATTTAGAAGAAGCTGGAGATGTTTCTAAGAAAGAAATGTTAAGGTATCTAAGTCAGTTATCAAAAGGATGCTGGACCCTATGATTATGACAATTGATTAAACAGAGAAAGACTAGTTATCAAGGAACATCACAGAACAGGAAGAGGAGAGATAGCAGGAGAGGTTTTTCTGCCTCAGAACCACCTTAGGAAGACAAAAATCATCTACTGTGTGAGGTGGTCAGAAACTACAGCATTGGGAGTAAGTGGTTACAAATTGCTCTCATGTCATTGGGTGCTATATGCCACCTTTGAACACAGCTCAGAAATCAGGTAAAATCATACATTTTACATTGTTAAGTGCCTGTTTCACACTAAGGATATGTGTTTTGTTATGCTCCCCAATGGCCTTCTGCCTCTTTTACCCTAGTCCCCCTCACCGAACAGTTAGTCTGTGCTCCAAACACACTGAGACAGATCGAGCTGCTGCTGGGCTGAGAAGTCAATTCTAAAGGAAAGGACTACTGAGTAAACACGATCACAGGTTTTATATCTTGCCCCAGGAACTAACCCCAGTTGTCACATCTCATTTGCCCAATGGTAATGGTGTTCATAAATTTGTTATTCACATGGGGCTGTATATGAGCCCTCGGCAGGTATAGCTGAGTATCTGCTCAATTATTTAAGTTACATGAGCTCCCTTAATTCTTCATTTCTCATGACAGCTTTTTTCAATATGCTTCATCCTTGTAGATTGTCATCAGATCCACAAAGAACAGCAACTCATTTAAACTTCACTTTCTGAAATTTGATTGAACCTTGGAGAAACAGAGACTAGGACATGTATTCTGCCATAAAGAACAGATGCAGATAGAGCCTTACTATGGGACCACCGCAGTATCATGCTTTAAGCTGCATTTTGCTATGGTCTCAGGAAGGAGATTATACTTGTATTGGAAAGATGAGGGTCTACCTACCTCCAGCTTTCATGAAAGTCTATTGGTAAAACCTAAATCTCATAGTTTCTCCAGGAACTGTAAAACATTGAGTTTCAGATTTTAACAAATTAAAAAATGGCCCCAGATTAACTGACCAACAGTCATGCAAGTCAATAGGACACTTTGCTTGCTTCAAGCACTGATGAACAGAATGGTCACAACAATGATCTCAGTCCACCATCACTTAACTGGATGCATGACAGTTACTTAACTGGATGCATGACAGTTAAATAGATAAATGAGACCATTGGTATTTTAGGCCTTCTCCACCCACCAGGGAACATTACCAGACCTATTTCAAGATATCCACTGCACTAATCCATACAGCCTACTCCTGCAGCTATTCGTGGTGGCAGGTACTGCTGAGCTGTGTCTCATCACCATGTGGGAGGAAGTTCCACAGAATGAAACCAAGGTTAAGCAGCAGGCACAGCCCTGACTCATGTCTCCTGCTCCAACAGGAAGCTACCTCTTCAATGTTATCTACATTTTTCTTATTTACTTCTTCCCTCCACCCCTCACTTTTGGACATTCTGAGACTGGCACAAACAACGAATGGCCAAAGACCATATACACACAGCGGTCTGTCTACTTGTTTTGCTAAATATAATATATTGTTTGATAGACACATCGGTGTGGGTTAGGTTCAGAGCATGCTGGTAACCCAAAAGGTACAAAACAAGAGGCTGTAAAATTGCTCAAAGTAATCGCTCAAGAAAATCATGAAAATTGGACCTGGACAGGCTTGAGAGGTAGGCTAGTGCAAATGGCATAAAGTTCAGCCAATCCAAGTGAAGAGTCCTGCACCTGGGACGTGGCAATCCCAGGCACAAATACAGGCTGGGCAGAGAGTGGCTGGAGAGCAGCCCTGAGGAAAAGGACTTGGGAGTGCTCATGGATGAGAGACTCAACATGAGCTGGCAGTGTGCGCTAGCAGCCCAGAAAGGCAACCATATCCTGGGCTGCATCAAAAGAAGCGTGACCAGCAGGTCATGGGAGGTGATTCTCCCCCTCTACTCTGCACTCGTGAGACCCC
>VZRU01004121.1:11366-73535 GCA_013398155.1 Pedionomus torquatus | reverse complement strand
TGGAAGTATTTAAGGCCAGGCTTGATGGGGCTTTGAGCAACCTGCTCTAGTGGGAGGTGTCCCTGCCCATGGCAGGGGGGCTGGAACTCGATGATCTTTGAGGTCCCTTCCAACTCTAACCATTCTATGATTCTATGATTACCACTTTTTTTTTTCCCCTCACAACCAACGGCCACCTTCAGAATGTCAGCATGTGCTACAGCTATGTGTTATAATGCCATTATATACAGTATTATCTGTTATAATATGGTTTCTAGAACAAAGCAGAAGTCCTATGTTCAGTATACACATGTTCGATTCCCTTGTTTTCTGTTATACAACAACAGCCTAATAAAAAAAAAATAAAAAAAGTAAAAAAGAAATTATAAACATGACTTAATAAAGGTACTTGTTTTATTCCCTAAGAAGGAAACATATTTTTTCCTCCTAACCACAGTACACTTATGGATTATATCCATAACAAGACCTGACATTGTTTCTTGTTGTACGAGCATCTGTACTACTGGTCAACATGAAATCACCCAAGGCTCCATTAAAAAAAAAAAAAAAATGTAAGCAATCAAGGTATTTGCAAGGTAGCTATAAAGTAAAAGTTACTCACCTCTATCTTTCAATAGAAGCTTAGTGTTTACAGTGTATTCTGCATACTATACTTTGGGGGGGGGGGTTATTTTAAAGAACTATACACTATATAAGGATGGGCTTGACTTTACATCTACCTTTTTATACCTCTTGAAATATCTCTGTTCCTACTACCACTCCACATTTTACACACCTTCAGTTCTTTTAGCTCAGTTCCTTCACATTTAGGCATTTGGTGCAGCATCTTCTGATGCAATTTGTACAAAATGTTGCTTCCAGCCTCTTATATTAATTGTTCTCCATATGCTACAGATTGACGAGCCTCCAGGTGTGCAAAATTCTTATTAGGCACCAGAAAGCCACCAATTTTCTGAACTTCCCACATCTCTTCAAAACAAACAAACTTTGGAAAAGAATCAGGTGCATTCTGGCTGAAACTGAAGCAGTGGGTATGTGGATAAAACTAAAAGGATTTTTAAAAAAGGAAAAAAAAAAAAAGAAAAAAGGAAAAAATCCTGTCACATGAATTGAAGCTTTAGTCCACATAGTTTTATTACTTCTCCTGGATCACTGTCAGCAGCAGAAGCCTCTGTGGAAGTTGCATGATGCTCCAGAAACTGGACAGGAGACTTAAGAGATCCTTCAGCACTGCTAAGACAACCAGTCTTCAACAGAAGTTCTTTTGACTGTTATTGTATTTGGTTCTTAATCTGCATTAAGTCTGTTGTCTAGCAATATTACAAACAGAGAAGAAAAAGACAAGTTTTGTCCCCAGCAACTTTGCTAACTTTTGCTAACGGGTGACAGAGGAAGCAGAAGCTTGTATTGTTCTGCTGAGCACTGAGCAGTTTGAGGACAGGGCACTGGTAGACTAGTCTGGGAGCTCACCACACACCCAGACCACCTCCTGACTGCAGGCCTGGTGAGCAGGTCCCAGCAGTGAAAAGAAGACACTAGGGAAGCACTGGCAACTGACTCTCCTTTAACTGTCTCATTTACTGTAACAATAGGCTACATATGAAAATTCCAACCGCTAATTTTATTTCATATGACAAGGTGCAGAAAATTAAAGAAAAAGGTTTTTTGTAGCTAAACAAACCCTCCTAGAAGGATCCTCAGAACACACAGAAGAAAAACCAAGTCTCCTCTAAAGGACAGAAAAAGCAGAAAAGCAGGTGTCAAAATACTTTGATCAGCTAATCCAGGACTGCTGCATTGTTTCAGAAATTTGTAAAAGCCAACATGCATGGTACAAAAGAGGCAGCAGATCAATGCTATGGCAGTAATAGCCAATATATACCAAAAGCAAAGCAGAAGTGCTTTGATCTGCTGCAGGCTCTAAACTAAACTCTTGAAATTAACCACAGATGATTCACAGACACTGGAGAGCAGAGGAAAATTAGAAACAAGTGGTTTTTATTGAGGCAATGAGGCATGTAACAGCCAGACCAGGAACTACTGCCAGCCAACTATATTGCTTTTCTACAGCACCAGTGAATCTTCCTTTCAGGCAGCTGAGAATGTGGGTTGTTTGCATGTATCACGCAGCACTACAGAGCACAGTGCACACCGTGTGAAGTGATGGCAGCCCTTCCCTGAGAAATGCTCAGCACTTTATAGATCAAACCAAAAGAATGGAGGAAAAAAAAAAAAGAAAAAGAAAAAAGGTGACAGCTGACTACAAACAAACAAATGAACATGCTGTAATGAGAGAAGAAGAAAAAAAAAAATCCCAGAAGAGAAAGGTTTAGCCATGCAACTTGGTCAATTTATCTGGTGAAAGTGGAAAGAACAAGAGCCACATCTCTTACCATCATATTAGACTGGAGCAAGCAACTAGCAGGAGGAAAGATGTTCTTAAAAGCAGTGTCGTAACTGCTGCAATCATTTGGACTTAACGTTCTAAGAGCTGCTTTAAAGAGATTTCACAGTCTGACAGCATTTTGTGCATCAGCATATACGAATGAGTCAATACTAGAGTTAGTATTAAATCCACACTCTGATCTGTGTATTCAAAAATACACCATCAGACCTAAAACTGACTGATTAGGGGATGGGATAGAGTGCTCTTGCCTCCAGTCTTCAGTTCAAACTTAAATTGTGTTCAAGCTTTTATTTAAAAAATAAAAAAAAAGTCACAACATATATTTTTGACATTTTAGGGGAAGCACAGTGGTACAGCATTCAATCCCCCTTAACACTGACTAGTCTCCCATCAATTCAGCTCAGCAACTGGCACCTTTTATCAACTATGCTGAAAGCAAAAAGAAGGATGAACAGTATTTTTACAGAATATTGCAATACTGAAGGGAATATATCCATTTACAGGAGAAAGGAAACCTAAATGACACAAACCGTCTGAATAAAGCATCAGACAGAGCACTGTTCCTGACTCTGCTGTAATGCTGAAGGGTCACACCCGAAAAAGTAAAGCAGCAGTGGGAAGTTACATGCGCCAAACTGCTTCCAAGAATCATCCTGACTTCTTTCAATAGGCACCCACGAAAGATCATCTCACCACCAATAAAGCAACATTACATTGACTGCACACATAAAAATTTAATGTTTATTTTATTTGTCTGTATCTTTTTGCAAAGTCTTCTAAGGACAACAGTATAATCAGACATCAGAGAAGCAAACTTTGCCTAGTATTCACCTGTGAAGACTAAAGCAGGCTCAGAAAAAAATCCCTCTCTCTGTTATCCACGACAGTTTTCATACTTGCATTCCTAGCATAGGAATCCATAAAAAGCAAAAAGGAAAAACCTATACTAGCAGAACATTGGTGATTCTATGTGATCATACATTTAAGACTTCATAAAACTACTCATCCACTAGCTTGCACAAATAAAAGACACTGCAATCTTAAAGAAGATCCATAAACCATACATTTTATGAAAGCCTTTTATCCAGAGAAATGAAGGTATCCACTATACCTTAGATGCATACAAACCTATGCACTTAATTTTGCATGAAGGACTTAATTTTAAAATTCACAAACTCCTTTAAAGACATTTTCATGTTTCATTTGAGATAGGCTTCTTTAGCTTAAAGCTCCTTTCTTTTGCTTTAAGATAATCTTGCTTCAGCTGAAATAACTGAGAATATACCAAGATATTAAGCACTTTTTTTTTTTATTAAATTGTTTTATATTTATACTCAGATTTTAACTTCTGCAAATTTTTGCCATACGTCTTGGCTGCACCAGAAATACAGCTCAGAACACCCTGCTTTGAAGTCCCATTCAAGCAGAAGGCACCTCCAGGTGCAGTTCAAAGCAGGAAGGCTGCTACACACCACGGAGGGCAACCTGCCACAGCCTGCTTCCTGACACCCTGCTTTTCAGACAAAGGGCCTAGACATCATCTATTTGTCAGGAATATACCCAGTGAAGACAACGTTCTCTTCATCGTTGCTGCTTTTCCTTCCCTCAGATCAGCTCCAACTTTGCTTTTGAAACTGAGCTCAGAAATACGGATCCGAGAGCTGGGATACTCACACCTGCATCTTTTATGTGCTCCATATGTTATGGCCTGCCGTATGCCAAGCTGCATGTGCAGGGGGATGTTATGCCCTCGCTCAAGAGAAAACACCACCCAGGTGCTGCACCCACCTTCACAATCAGACTCCGGTGCTCCTCAGACTGACTGAAGTTTGTGCCCATTTCAAAGATACTCATCGTTCCTTCCTCACACAGGTTCATCCAGGTGTGGTACTCCTCACGCTCTGGCAGTCTGTCCCAGAATGTCTTGAAGACTTCCCAGACTGTTTCCTGACACACTGGAGGCACAAGAAAAGGTCTGGTGTTAGTACAACAGGAGTGCTTCCATAGCACGGGTGGCTAGGACAATACTGTCCAAACTTCATATGCTTTTCAGTACATTGATACATAGAATACAACGACTATACACCTACATATGTGAGGTTTTGAAGGGAATGGCAGCGAAGACCTCTTCCTGATTGTTTTACTGAAGTAATTCATTACTTAACTAAAGGAAAAAAAAATAGGACAAGAGTGCACTTGTCTCCTGGTAACCATCAAGACCAACAGTATTTTCACTGAGTGAAACTGCCCTTGATCAATGGGTCAAAGTCTTAGAAAATGTAGAAAACCAAAATAGTATGGCAAATGCCCTCACAGAAAGTAGAGCCGGGGCTTAGTTTTTAAGAATAATAGCTGCAACGACTGAAGGTTTAAAGGCTCGACCAGTAACAATTCCTTTGGACTCATCTTTACACAGAATTTAAAATAAAGTTTCATAAATTATAACTGCATTAAAATTTTGAAAAACAAGGCAGGATGATGGCACAATAACACAATATGCTAAGAAGTAAGTTAACTTCTAACTCTACTGCAGGTATGCTCTGGGAAAGAACTAGGTATCTCTGACTGAACAGACAGTCTGCAAATTAAGGGTTAAGTTATCTTGTACTATGCCAGCTGCTTTAACCTCCCAGTCTCACACATGCTCTTTGCCAATCAGAGCAGTTGGTCACATAATGCTCAAGCCAGGACCTCTCTGTGACCCAGGACAGGATTTTCCTTGTGTCCTGGAAGAGAACAAAGCTAAAAGGAGAACTCTAAAAATCACTCACAGCAGATGCCAGCCTGGAGTAGACGACGGCAAACCTGCTTTTTGGCCTTAATCAGATTTCACTAGTTACAGACACACAGATGAGCAGAGGAACGCTTTGCATTCAGAGAAAGTCTTGACAACATAAGTGAGATCCTACAGGAAACTGACGGTAAATCTATCTTTGGAAAGTCATTTTCTTCAATCAGCTCCAGGCTACTAAAACCAGTACCTTACTGCTATTTCTTCTTGGTACTCCATATTCTGAATTCAAAAGTCCATTAAATGTACTTATTTGTGGACTTTATTTGATGGAAACATTGAAACATCGTTTCGTTCAATGAAGAGATGGACATTTTTCTTAAATACAAAAGCTTTATAAATTACAACCTTAAGGAGGTATTTCACAGTCAGTAACACCCTTAAAGCTCAGCTGATTCTGTCACGCTGGTTGGCACCCTGCAGAAAAAGCTCTTTTATCGCCCCTGACTTTCAGATTATCAGAGCAGTTGAGACCATTTCTCCACTGTGGAACTCTACAGATACACAAGTATCTCTCATTTCCATGCTACATTCCTGACAGCTTTCCCACGTGGAGATTAGCCTTATAGCTCATTTAATATGTGTGACTAGTGAGAAATAGTCTTCAAACTCTGCATTATAAACTGTCAGTTGTATATTACTGCTATAAGACCCTTCCAGCTTCCAGGTAGCTAACTTTCAAAGACACAGTAATTAGATAAGGAGTTCTGGAGATGCCTCCAATCAGTTTTGCTTATGCATCTTTAATAATCAGAAATAAATAGCCAAATGCACAAGGATCCATGTACCCTCTCACATTCACCCTCAAGTTACACATGCTTCCTCAGCAGCTGAGGAAGCAAACTCTTTGAGCCAGGGACCACGTTTCCATATGACCTCTGCAGAGACCTCAGGCAATGAAGCCATAATCCTGCTTTGGGATTTCTGGATCCTGCTGGAGTAATAATAAGCTTCCCAAAGCAGAATGACATCTGTACTATCCTCTCTGTCATCCCACTCCTAAAAGCTGGGCATCCAGGAAAAGACCACGGTCTGGTTTCAGATCCAGAAGGCTACAGTGAGGAGTACTGCTCTCAGCTTTTTTGGGGGAGGCATTTATATTCTGCATTCTGATTAATGCATCTTTCACTCCATGTGCAACAATCCCGCAGTGAGGTTATTCCCTGTGGCTGGGATAAGCCTTCAGGAGGCTATCAAAAGAAGCTGAAGCTACAGCAATAGCTTGCAAAGGCATTGCAGAGACATTGTCTAATCCTACCGTTTTCAAATGGCAATAGGCAAAGGACTGGCTTTCCAGTTACAAGTAATAATTGGCAGTAATAATTAAAGGCAGTTTTCCTGAATGCTTTTAAGTAAGTTTAATCCCTTTTTTAAAATAAATGCGATGAAACAGTGTCTTGCCCAAATACAAGCTGCTGCTTTATGAACAGTTGTCCCAATCAGCTCCCAATAGATTAAGGATTTGTTGTGTGTCCTTTCATTTGGAATTAGGCACGCCACTGAATTCCAATCCCAAAGACTTTGTGCCATCTGTGGGGTCCAAGCCCATTAATCAGTTCTAAGATGTCAGAAGACTGTCATATTTTCTGTGGAAAGAGGAAAGGTGATGCAGATAAGCAGTCAATTCTGTCCCCTCTACTCTGTGGACACTATCTAGCCATTTCTACCACAGTGAGCAGTAACAAGTTGGACATCATAGTGCAAATTGCTTCTGTATTCAGAAGGAAAAGGCTGGCCCATTTCTTCCTCCTAAGTAGGTCTGAGAGGTTGTTAGTTCTGACATACATGGGGAGATTAGAAACCTCAGGCAAACATCTACCCTGACTGCTGTTTAAACACTCCTCTGAGTCTTGCCCAGGAATCTGCATTCTCAGCCACGGTCAGCTGCTTGCCACACACAGTCAAACCCACAACCTTTTTGACAGGCAGCTTATCATGTCATTATCCTGTTTATTCCAACTGGCCAGTTTGTAAAGCAGGGGATTGCTTTGCAGGGTAACAAATCCAGGCTGCAAGGGCTCAACCCAAGAACCAGCCTCAGGCATGCTTACAACCTATGTGGTGTTCAAGAGCAAATCTACAGCCTGGCTAAGAAAAGGGACAATTTTTTTTCAGTCTTCTTTTCTCATACACCTTTTTCAATGTTTTGTAGTTAGATAAAAGTTGCCACTCCAAGCACAGAAAAAGAACAGCATGGTTGCTTCACTGTGGTTCAAATCATGTTCATGTAAAGAAAGAAACAAGCATGGTTTGATCTCCCATCTATCCTTCAGGTACGTCAAAGAGGGAGCCAGTTCTTACCATGGCTTCATTGACGTGGCCACCCAGGCAACTGAAGAGACACCACCCTCACAGTGCAGTCAAGTTCCATAACAAATGTGATTAACCTTCTTTTATCTTGAAGGTAGAACCCACCCCTGTGGTAGATTTATGACCATTTGCTGGCTGGGGGTTCAAGGTTCCTTATCAACAAATTCTTGAGAACTCCCATATAAGAAAAACACATTTTTCATAAGTATATTATAAACATTCTGATACTCGGTAGACAAAACTTGAAGACAGAAACATAAACAAAGTTAAACAGGACTTGACTGGAAGATCCAATAACTGTATTCTACTGTATAAAAATAGTTCACTTTCTTTCCTTTCTGATCCTCCAGAAACTTGCCAGTATCTGAGATATATCTGTATCTTTTCCTAATATATGTTTATATTAGGAAAAATTTCTTTACTCTAAGGGCAGTGGAACACTGGACCAGGTTGCCCAGGGAGGTGGTTGAGGCCCCTTCCCTGGAGATATTCAAGGTGAAGCTCAATGAGGCCCTGGGCAACCTGGTCTAGTTGGGGGTGTCCCTGCAGCTGTGGGGAGGTCGAACTAGATGGCCTTTGAAGGTCCCTTCCAGCCTGGATGATTTTATGATCTGTGCCATTTATGTTATCTACATAGGCTGACAATAAATGAAGCAGCTTTTGACTAATATGGAAAAGAGCAACCTCTTGAAACCAAACTAGAAAATAAGAGAAAATGAGAAGCAGGGGGGAGAAACAACCAAACAGATATACCCGTAGGCTTTTTGACTAGAAATGGAACTTTGAATTTTAAATATAAAATGTTTAAAGTAGATAGGGAATGGAAGAAAATTGCAGCACTGGAGCTTACTATAAATTGACAGGAGCCCAACAGTTCAGGGCTACGACTGAAACCGCTTGCTTCATACAATATACTAGGTTGACATACTCCAACTACTAAGTAAAATCAATCTGCTGTACAGGCTTTGTGTTATTTTCTTTCCAGGAATGTGGTTTCTAAGATTGGCTGCAAAACCCTTAAAAACCAGCCAAGCAGCCGGCCCTGCCAGGATGAGGAAGGACCAGTTGAGCAGACCCAGCAGCGCTGCTGCTACGTGCCACCTGCATTGCAGATGAGGCCTCAGGGGACATGAGAAGAACCCGTCTCCATGGCTAGGTCTCACGCCAAACTTTCACTGGCCTGCTACAGGGGTAGGCAGAGGCACAGATACGTGGGGCAGCAATAGCAACATCAGGCCCTGCAGGAGACAGGATTTGCGATGAGGCCTCTAATCCCTGGCAAACTATACTGATTAAAAGCATCATAAAATCGAGATCAATCTTTTAAGGCAGCCAGCTAAGAGCCTTGAAGCTACACGTGGGTGGGGAGGTAAGCTCCTCTACAAAATTACTTCCTTCAGCCCATGGCTGCAGTAATAAATAACATGTACTTTGGTGTTGACTGATCTCTCAGGTACTCTGCCATTTTCCTCTGAAGAATTCAAATGTTAAAAAATGAAAACTTATGAAATGTAGAGAGATGTGATCACTCCAGCTGTCTCCAGGAGAGGGAAGCAGGCGTGCAGAAGGTGTGTCAGAAGACTGACACGATACATCAGAATGTAAACCAAGACTGCAAACCAGACAGCTTGTTCTGCAGTTTTTCTCCAAAGCCCATTTTGCATGCACATACTACATTTTGTGTGCAGTGCATCCTGAAATGCTTCAGAAGTTCAAGTAACTTAACTCATCACTGAGATAATCACCTTCAAGGTGAGAGAGTGCCAAGGCAGTGAAAACGGAAAGAACAGCACATCTGACCCATGCCCTTGTGTAAACTTCCACTTGAGCGGTGTCATAGGCACTTAAAGTAAGCAAGGTCTTGATTTTTAAAGGCTGTAACAGGTTTCAAAGGCTGCTTTGGAAAGCTGGACATGTAGTAATGTCCATGTGAACCTCAGCGTATTTTCTCTGGAAGGCAAAAAGCCTAGCCATGGGGAGATTATCTGCTTCAAATGCAGCGTTTACACTCAAGTAATACTTACAAATAATAACAAATATCCTGAGAAACTTAAGATAAATTGTGTTTCAGCCAAAAAAATTTCCACATAGGCAGGCATAACCTCTTTTCAGACCTATGAATCTGTGGGAAGGGGTGAAAAAATGGTTATTTGAAGTTCCCTTTCTAAAAGTCTTTACCGTTCTTTACAAAACCTCCAGCTTAGATTTGTGATGAGGCTATCTGTCTTTCTGAAATTTCTACCTCTCATGCATCTGGGTAGGATACATAGTCACTGTGCTTCCAGCTTTACCATTCAGGATGCATTTATCTCTCCAATGAGAGCCAATTAGCCTATTACACTCAGTCCATGCCCAGGGATTTCTGAGGTTAACAGAAGGGGCACCATATGACAGCACCGGGCATCTAGTAGGGGGTAGGGTGGCTTTCTGGCCATTTGTCTAAGTGGGCAGCGCTAGAGTTTAATCCCAGTTAAATCCCATTAGTACTTCTTAAGAGTTGAATCGTGTACAGTGGCTAGGAGCACAGAATCAGGCTGAATATTCTATTTTGAGGCAACATGAGGCCAACTCCTTCTCTCTTTCTGCACAACAGAATGGCTTAATTGCAGTGAGTTTTGATAAGGACAACAGTGACGGGGAAACTGACAGACATCTCTTAAAATGATGCAAAAGACTCAAGCAAAAGACTACAAAGACTCGTTAGCACTCATTAAACAGAGTAATATGCACACTTGCAGAGAAATCACTTCATATATTGTGATGGGCTGGGTATGGCCTATAGCATAGCAACCCTTAAACAATATACACAACAAACCAGGATTTTAAATTAAAATAGTTGAACGGGAATTCGCTAATCCACATGAAAAAATTTTTTCTTTGAATGCTCATATACTAAACTCTAGCACATAAACTATTCTCACCAGTAATACTTCAGTAACTACAAAGGATTGTCTTTCATGGGAGAAGTCAAGCTTTTTAGAAGAATGTGCTGGCATCTAAGAATTTAAATAAAGTGGGAGAGAGAACAGATTTTCTACAAATAAACATCAGAAATGCATTGGCTGAGTATGAGCTATGCACAGCATGTGGCAGGGATGAGGGAGAAACAAAAGAAAAGGCTCACTCAGCCTTACACATTCTTTATTGCATGCTTGTTTAGCCAGGTCCTTATTATGACTTTTGACTATTTGCTTTTATCATTATTCAACAAGATTTGCGTAATTTATAACACTTAGGACTTCGGCATCACATTAAAACTTCACCTTTAACTCTGACCACAAGCAGAACATAACATGATAACTTCTTATGCTTCAGTGAATATGTTTGAAGTGACCCAAGAAAGGGGAAAACGAGAGCTCAGTGCCATGCCCGAGCAATCCCTAGATTGTAATCTAGCATTTACAATCATGCTTAGAACTTTATTCCTGAGCAATACCTTTTATTCTGTCCAAAGTATCAAAATGTCCTTGTCACTCATCAGCTATGACACACTAGAACATGGCCTGTTTCCTTCTTTGGTCAGTACCTTTACACACTATCTTTAGATTTTCAGCTTTGTCTGAAGTTCTGGCTCACAAAAACAGTTCTAGCAGAGAGAGCATCTGATCTTGTGCAAAGAAGCAGCACTCACAAGCATATACTGAACTGTCTGAGACAGAGTATCAAAATAGGAAAAAATGCAAACAGAATTTAAGAAAGTTAGCCACCAGAGTAACTACATTTCAGGGCAGCAAAGAGCAGCAGTATTAATCCTGAACCTCGGTGTCAAAATCCAGCAGCCTTTGTTTTACCCAGTTAACAGGCATAGGACAGGGAAAACCGCACAAGTCATGCTACCTTGCAATCCTTATCTTGTTTCTGTTTTATTGGCTAATTCCACTTCCAAGTTTATTGCAATCCTGAGCTGTCTACTGGCAATTTACACCAAAGGGAATGGACAAATTCATTTAATTGTCTGCATAAGGTAAACGGTCATGACAGACTTTTGGTCTGAGTGGATATGGCTATTTTTCATATAGTAATTTTTATTTAACAGGAGCTTGGGCTACTATATTTCTGCCAGCAGTAAAAAACATCATTATTCATAATCAGTCATATACAGCACACACACACACACACTATCTGAAACCCCCATATTAGATTTCCACAAAACCTGTTTTGTGAAACCTCCAGTTGCCCATTGGACACACTTTGTGTTCATCACAACAACCCAGCTATGAATCACCACTAGATTTCCATGACTCTTCCAGCAGCAACCACATTACCACCATTTAAAAAAACATGTTAAAAACACCCTGTAAGAGCCAACCCATAGATCTACAGTGCTCAGACTTTAAGCACCTCTGACTGATTTCCATCTTTATAGTTGATAATAGTATAGTTGATAATAATATAGTTGATATAGTAGAAATGAAATAAAAAACCAGCCAACAGCAGCAACCTCCATATAAATCTACAAGAGATGCACAGACTATATCAAACCAGGGACTGCCATCGTAATCCCAGATTCATCTCAGAAGAGACTGAACATAGTATCTTCTGCTAATGCAAAACTCAGTTTGTTCTGCAATCTGATTGACTGTAGGAATAAACCAGCAATTAAGAAATCTGTCTTTTAGACTGCAGGTGTAGGAAAACAAGTACAAAAGCACCCCTACTCTTGGCTGATGCTTCTAAATACTATGGTACTAATAACAAACACCAGTGAATAATCATATCGTTACATTCGTACGCTGAAAGGTGCTACTGCTGTTTTAGAAAACACTGATTTTTCTCCAGATACCTGTATTTTGCCACCTTTTGATACATTTTAAAAAAATAACTTACTATACATTTGTCATAGCTCTTTACTTTGCACTTTTTTAAGGATGAAAAAAATACAGATATTGTAGTTTGGCGGAAAAAAAGAAAGAAAGAAAAAAAAAAGCTGTATACTGTTAAGCCTACAGCTATATGACTTAAGCACTTGCTCAAAGCCTCTGACAGAAATGTTCGTCAGTCAGTCTCTGACACTAATAGAGGCTTTAACAAGCTAGCAAAAGTAAATAAAGCTCAGAGATACAGGTAGAGAATTATGTTGCCACCTGCTTCCTTCTAGGGTAGAGATAGAACAAATGTAACCTGCATAATCAGCATATGCAAACCACTTTTCTTCTAACAAGCTCTAACCACCTTGCCTTCTGTGGTAGTGGCAAAGTTTTTTGCTGATAGTAAAGTAAAACTAAGGAAAGAATAGACTGCATTGAAACCATCCTTTCCAGAGAAAGCATGGGATATTAAATCATTCCTTATTTCAACAGACAGAAAATACAGATGCAGACTGAGACCGAAAAAATCAACAGATTCCACGTACCTTCATATTCATTCCCTTGTGGGATCAGTTATTTTTCTCATCACAGATAGTAGCTGGTCTCTGAATGCTAAACAGCGATCATACTCCTTCTAGGACTATTTCGTCAACAGTGCAGACAAGAGAGTCCAGCTCACTGTTTTATCCTGCACCAGTTCAGCTGACTGTTGAATACATGGTTTCAAGGAAAAGCTGGTATATAACTCAGTAATACTCAGGGAACAGCTTTACTGCGAATGAAAGTAACAGCATCATCAACTCTCACTTACCTCAGGAGCGTTTACTCAGGATGTGATTAACTCAGCATCACCAAATATTTGTGGTGCAGCACATTGCCGCTAGCAGAAAGAAAACAACAAATTGCTTGAACCAGACCTGACTTGACTTGCTGCTAATTTGTCACCTCTGCTTCCTGCAGATATCTTTTCAAAAAGTTTTAAGCTAGAAGTGCTAAGGGTGACCATAATATCTCTGCTCAATAAATCCTCATGGATTGTGGAAGCCATAAATCCAGTAGGAAAGCAGATGGACTAGGTGGATTTTTTATTCAACCTAGGACCATTAAGTTCTACACAAACTTTTACAACTTAATTTACAGACTTTTCTTCATTATTATCACTTCCACTTTTGTTTACTTACCTTTACATAAACCTATCACAGATAACTGAGGGGTGACTGCAGTTAAAGCACATCATATGGATTCATTTTGAGCAAAAGGAAGAACAGTTGAGTGTTAAGTGGGTGGACATACACAAGAAGCTTGCAAAGCCTGTCATTGTCAACATCCCTTGCAAGCTGGACACACTTCATATTTGAATGAGGCTCTGATCCTATATAATTCCTATATAGTTCTTCAAACACATTCTTTATATTTACTTTTGCACAGACACTCAGCAACTCCCAGTTTTAATTGTTTTTCACTGTTCTACACAAATGAATTGAGTTACCTGTGGAACTTCCTTCTACAGGCAACCAAAGAAGTGTCATTAAACAAGTGTCTCTGAACACCTTGGCTTCTCCTTTAAGTGACAGCAGCTCTTTCCCATGCCACCAATTACATGTAAACACGTTAAGATACTGTGAATTGTTTGAATGCTATGAAAAAGACACACACAAATACCAGAAAGCACTGCATGACCTCAACATGCCGTTCCAGTGTTGTCAGACAGAAGAGTTTAAAATACATCATATTGCTGTAATATTTCAGCACATGAAAGAAGCTGCTGCTGGGAATACTTCAGCTTTTCAGAGAAAAATATTGGTCACACCAACTGCTACATCTAAAAAGAAAGGTTTCACCTCTATTATACTACAGCCTGGAACTGAGAGAAGGGGTTTCTGAACAAGAGAATACACAATGCTTTGCACAATGAGCCATAGTCAAAAGTCACACAGCTGAGATGCTTATGGTTCTCTTCCAAAAAATGCCTCAGTGAATTCTACTAGCGCTTGAAGAACACTAAATGAAAACAACAAGCTCTGCCATTTAGCTAACCTGTACATTGACACCTATTTTTCTCAGCACTCAAATTGTTCTGTGAGAAAGGGTAATTTTTAAACACTGGTTTCAGGAACTGAGAGCTCTTAGAATACATAACTGTAATCAGGAGGCGGGTTTTTAGCTCAGAACAGCTCTCATAGGGAAGACCACCACAGAAAACTAAGTTTCTTGGGTAATAATGTATTTTCTATGGCCTGCTATTTATTATATTTAAAAACTTTGTCTACTTTTTTTTTAGGTAAATAAACATCCTCACACTCATGAGACATACAATCACTTACCTCTGAGCCTGAAATATTTCAGATGGTTGGCAATAGCCTGCTCAATAGATTCATCAGGGCAGATCTTAACTCCACTGGGAAACAGAATGGACCGCTTCCTTCGTAACAGTACATGCTTGTTGACCCGCTCAGCATCCACAATGCCAGTGAGCTTTTTCAACTCAGGAAGCAGAGAAGGGTTTGCCAACTGCCAGCCACTGAGCTGAGGGGTTGGTGAACCACCTTTAGCCTGTCCTCCTTCTGTAGCTGAATAACCTTCTGCTGTAAAATTAAAATCACACATAAATTTCTCACAAGATAGCGATGTAATCATAGGTATCTTAATGCCATTGCTCTGGTCTCTGAAGGGAGTAACTGTGCTTTTTTCTGTTAAAAAAACCCTGTCTTTACCCGACTGGACTATTATGAACGACCTCAAGCTCTTTACAGCATTCCATCAAATGGTAACATAACTGAAAGCCCTAATCCTTTGAATGCTAATGTTTTGTCTCTAACTTCCATTTTGTGATTTGGCTTAAGTCAGTGGGACTTTATTTGTGAGTAAACATAGAATCATGGAATTGTCTAAGTTGGAAGGGATCTTTAAGAGGATCTAGTCCAATCATCAACCTAAGTCTGATAAAAAAACATCACTTAACTATGGAACTTAAAAGCTTTCAGGGCCAGGAATAAAGTAAGTAATTAATTCATTAACAAGCCCTTTTATTCCTTATTTTCTTTCCACAAGAAACATTTTTATCCCTTGCATCAAGAAAGTTGCTTGAATGGGCAGCTAGCAAGTATACCTTTCACCGCCATGAGATAGGTCCCTCCCTGACAGGAACATGGAATAAAAAGGGCTCATCAGCTTTAGCTTTTTTTTTAAATTCTCTTTTGTGTTAGTTGTCCACATCATTCCAGAGGAAATTTCACAGCTGAAAGGAGAATGTGTGCATTTGATTTTTGTCTGACAGTCCAATTCTCTGTCCTCCACAGTCAGCTGATCTGAAATTAGTTAATTCAAATTTCTTCTTTTACTTGTTCCCAAGAAAACATGACTGAAGAAGAATCGTAATTAATCACTTACTAAAGAAAGAACAGTAATAAGCGTGTGGCATCTTTTATACCACAGATTATGAGCTTATTCTGCAACTTCAAAGTCACTAGCACCTTTGACTTTGATGAATGAAAGATGAAGAACATGGTTATTTTGATGGTGTATTTTAATAGTTAGGTCTAGTGGAGAAGACCACCACCAGATGGTACCTCAGGGAGAAAAGGGAACATCGAAAAAGGTCACTAAGGCATAAACCCAATCTTTACCCAAACTGACCTATCTTCAGTGTGCATAAGTGAAAGACAGAACCTCACTTCTTAATACTTAACACAAAACTATTAATGAAAAAAAGCACCAAATATAACACTTATTAACACAATTAACGTCTCTCAAAATTGGAAAAAATTTGCCTCCTGTAGCTACATTCTACACTCAGAACACCACCAATGTACATCCTGGAAATCACTCCAAGCACTACATATTTACACCGATATCATGGCACACATCAGTCCCCTTTGTTATAGTTAAAGCAGAGAGGTATTTTTATTTCTACACACTGCCATAGCTAAACTTTGAAAGCAAGAATATGAATAAGTTTTCCACATTACCTGCAACTATTTGAAGATCTCCTTTAATCACTCCAAAAACCGGAAGGCAAAGACACATTTTCCAAATGAAGTCAAACATACTTATTTGTGTAAAAAATAAAAAAAAATAAAAACCCCAATGTGCAAGGGGAAAAAAGAAAAAATCCCTTTTAGCAAAAGAGCTGTCGTTGTCTTTAACGTATCCTTCAACCAACCGAGAGTATTACCCTTCTTGAAAATGCCTTGACGTCACATGTAATTATCTTTGGAAAATACATCAGGTAAAAAAAGTCAACCAAGACATCCTGGGAATGGTCTTTTCAAAGACAGTATATTCCACTTCAGTGAAGAAACAAGAAAAAGTGATGGAAGTAAAGTCCTTGGAGCAAGCAGATGGACTGAGACAATTTTTTAATTTTAATCTGGCCAGCTAAGCTCTTTACCAGAGCTTGTCGTACCATTAACAGACAGTCCAAACAAGGACAGCACCTTTCACATTTAATTAGCCGTGTTCCTTCATCAGCCCGTCAATTTCTGCCCTTTTTTAAATATCGTGCTGAGCACAAATCATCAGAGGGAGCACAGTAGTCTCCAGTAGAAGGCCTCAAGGGTGTCACAGCTTCTCCGTGTACAAATTTAAGTGTCTAAAAAGGCACTGACTTGCTTAAACACGGACGCGTGTGCAGCTAATGCCGAAGCAATCTTTCGGTGGGATTGTTTCTCCTGGTGACAGAGCTAGTACAGCCCAGGCGCCCAAGTCTCTGCTAAAGCAGAAAATCTCGTGCTGTTTCACCACTGTCCCTCGCACCCCAGAATAGGTGCTTCCCCCGCAGATAATGCCAGGGAGAGCTGAGATTCTTTCACCTCTCTTCAGGTATTATTTGACATGAGCAGCGGGAACAAGTTAGTGCAGAATCTTGAAGAAACGAGCAGCTGCGAACTGCAGAAAGGACAGGGAAGAGTGCAGGAAAGCAGCAGCAATCTCAGCTCCCCTCCTGCCCAGGGTCAGCTCACTGGGGAAACGTGTAGGGAAGCAGCCCTGCAATGGCAGACTGGGTATGGACCACTAGAAAAAGGCCGTCAGGGCTGTCTCCTAGGTGGTGTCAGCTCAGGGCTTCGTGGCTACTGCCTTCAGATCAATCTGAGGAAACCCCTTGTTTGTCTGAAGTGACTACTTTTGGTAGCAGTTTTGCATAAATATTTCAAAGCTGGATTCCCAAGGCTTCCCCAAATACAGCCTGCGGAGCATTTACACAGAGCTCCTTAGGTATATAGTGCTGATTCCTCTCTTCCAGATGCTCTGCTGAACTCCAATAACTCAGATAACACTGATAATTCCTTATATTACACACAGGAATCAAATAAAACCACCTTTGTTTTTAGGGTCTAGTAGATATTTTTCAAAACATCTTTTCCTTGATTTTTTTTTCCACAAAACTGCTCTGTTACACTTTAAGTTAAAACCACTGAGCTGGTCTAATGCCCCCAAACAATTTTCTTAGAATCAGACATTTTGGATCTATCAAACCGGCACTGTTCACTTAGGCTGTCTCTGTCAAGTTAACTACAATACTGACAGTAACACCAAGTGCCACACACCCCACTGGAGCTTTAAATTAAGCAGTCCTGCTGACAGGAGGCACGGGAACAACACCGCACTGGTGCTCATAGCCTGTTTCCAAGTCCCGTTCAGCATCTCTTAGAGGAGATGACGAACAGAAGTGAGTCAGAAGTGAGCAACTTTTGAGGCTGGCATGAATACCTTTATTACAATTCTGGATTCAACAACACAGACCAGCCTTTTTTTTTTCTTTACATCCTCCACATTAGCCTGAAAAAAAAAAAAAAAAAAATCCAACTGAATGAAGATTAGAAGTACTACACATGCCTATAAAGGCAAAGGCTGTATTACCTGAAGAATACGTACCAACTAATCCTCTTAGAGAAAACTCTCAGAATACATGGGCTTCAGTAGGAGTATGAAATCCAATTAAAAGTTTTCCTGGAGAGTCTTCAAATTTATGGCATTGCTGTTTTCTTTTTCATCAGCAAAGTACTCAAAGGCACTCAGCACGTGAATAGTATAAAAACCGTCCTCTTTATTTCTCTGACAAAGTTTGGGTTGCATGGAATGGTTATAGAATCATAGAATGGTTAAAGCTGGAAAGGACCTTGAAAATCATTATGTCAGCCTTTATGTGATAAAATGTTTTAACTATTAAAATTCAGTTTTACTAATATTAGTTCAAGCAATAAATTTTAAATTCAGCACCGATTTCAGCACTGAAACTTAGATTTGCAACAGCTGAAAATCCCCTCCACTTATCGTGGCAAAATGTATAATTAAAGTACTATCTTAATTCAAAGTTTCTCAAAACAAGTGAAACAACTCTTGCAATAGTTTTTAAAAATAACCTTGGAAAATTAACTCCTCCCTCCATTTGACTAAAGCTGCTTCAGTAATACTTTGCATCATACTATGCAGAAGATGCCTAATTCTTCAATTCCAGCAGGCAAATTCTATCTGTCCAAAAGCACTTGAAAAGTACATTCTTGGTGGGGAATAAAGAGGAAATACAATCCTAGTGACTTAACATGCCAAGGTCACATAAGTACCTCCAAAAATAAAAATTTCTGACAATTTATATTTCTGAAGAGAAAGGATGTGCACTTTCATGTAACGGATGCAATTAAAGCAAATTATAGTTCTCTAAAAGGTAATGGTCACTGAAATTCTGCTACAGGTCCCATACTGTTCTAAATATTCCCATTGTTTTCAAATGCAATTAATTCAGAAAGCTAAATCCACTCATCTGTAGCTAAATTATGCAAAATAAACATATACCATAATGAAAAGGCCTCTACTGAAGAGCCACATGATGGCAGGCACTCCCTATCTCCAAGTTCTTAAGATTATAAATTGTCTGCTGTGACTGGACTACAGCAAATGACTTGATGGCATTTGACAGGACTCATCAGCAAATTTCCCCATCAGTTTAGCTGAGAACATTAGCTTAAATGAAACCTCTTCCCTTCTTCAGCTTCTGTGGTTGCCGTGGCCAAGCCTTTCACCATGACCGCTTTTTGCTGGTGCTCCTGAGGAGCTCCTTTATTCCCAAGAATAAGCAAGATCTGAGGCTGTTCAACCTTCCAGCTGAGCAAATTCAGTCCACCACAGCCTGTCCTACTGCCACCTCTTCCATCACGTAGCATTGCAAAGCATTTGGAGCAGAAAAAGTAGGAGGTGAGGTCAACCTAATTAGTGTAACACTTCATTATCTACTCTGTCCTTGTAATGGCTGTAACTCAGCCTTTTTCTGAACTCGGGTGTCCCTTATTTTATTCAACAGCCAAAGATGATCCCTGGTTTCTGTGCTTCACCTTTGAAGGGTGTTTCCAACTGCAGTTCGCTCAGACAGCTGGAGAGAATTATTGCTTTTGGACTTGGTTTTATGTGACTATTAATGGAAACATTTCCAATCCTGAGACCTTTCAAGTCTCATTCTACAGTTCCTGCTTTTCCATCTAGAAATCAGAGTCCTTTTTTTTGGATGGGGGTGGAGGCAGAAGCAATGCTCTGCTTCCCTGTGATAACCAAGATAATAATGTTGCTACTGTGGCTTTTAAGTCTTTATTTTTGTAAGGTGTAGTACTTACTGAGTACTGCAAGCTCATTTGGGGGTCAAATACTAGGAGGCGAGTCCCAGAAAGGCCAGAAATGGCTGACCACAGTGAATCTATGCCGACAATTCCAGAGGAAAAACACAGCAAGTCCACAGATGCTTTTTAAAAAGCACATTTGCAGTTTCATGATTGACTTCTCCAGTTCTCCATGAGAAATAGGTGGGTTTTATATTTTTCCTGGAGGACTGACTTCCTACAAGTTACTTCTCTTCCACCTTGTTTCTCCTATCATGCTTGCCAACAGAACTTTAAACACATCGCCATGACTCAGATTTTGTCACTGAAGCCAGTTTTCTAGTCCCACACAGCCAGAATGCAGCAGTTTTTCGTAAAGAAACTAATCACAGAAGCACCTAGGTTGGAAGGGACCTTTTAAGATCATCTAGTCCAACCAATAGAAAAAAACCCCAAACAACAAAAAACCACAAACACCACACCACCCAACACTAATCCATATCCCTGAGCACCAAGTCAACTTCTCTCTTGAATACCTCCAGGGATGGTGCCTCAACCACCTCCCTGGGCAGCCCATTCCAATACCTGATAACCCTTTCAGTAAAGAAATATTTCCTAATATCTAACCTGAACTTCCCCTGGCACAACTTGAAGCCATTACCCCTTGTCCTATCATCTGTAACTTGGGAGAAGAGACCAACCCCTGCCTCTCTACAGCCTCCTTTCAGGTAGCTGTAGAGAGCGGTAAGGTCTCCCCTCAGTCTCCTCTTCCTCAGACTGAATAACCCCAGCTCCCTCAGCCTCTCCTCATAAGATTTGTGTTCCAGACCCCTCACCAGCTTTGTTGCCCTTCTCTGGACCCGCTCCAGCACCTCAATGTCTTTCTTGTGGTAGGGGGCCCAAAACTGGACACAGTACTCGAGGTGGGGTCTCACCAGTGCCGAGTACAGGGGGATGATCACCTCTCGGGTCCTACTCACCACACTGTTCTTGATACAGGCCAGGATGCTGTTGGCCTTCTTGGCCACCTGGGCACACTGCTGGCTCATGTTCAGCCAACAGTCGACCAACACCCCTAAGTCCTTTTCTACCAGGCAGCTCTCCAGCCATTCTTCCCCAAGCCTGTAGCGCTGCCTGGGGTTGTTTCGACCCAAGTGCAGGACCCGGCACTTGTCCTTATTGAACCTCATTCTGTTGGTCTCAGCCCATTGATCCAGTCTGTCCAGCTCCCTCTGCAAAGCCTCTCTACCCTCCAGCAGATCAACACTCCCACCCAACTTGGTGTCATCTGCAAATTTGCTGAGGGTATGTTCGATCCCCTTGTCCAGATCATTAATAAAGATGTTGAAGAGAACTGCCCCAGCATACATTTATTAATAGCTATATTATAATAATATTATATTATAATAATAATAATATTACATAATATCTACATTTAACAAAAAGTGTTAAATTCATTGCCCAGAAACAAAGATGACACAGCGTAGGGTAAAGAATCATAGACTCATAGAATGGTTAGAGTTGGAAAGGACCTCAGAGATCATCAGTTTCCAACCCACCTGGCATGGGCAGGGACACCTCCAACTAGAGCAGGTTGCTCAAAGCCCCATCCAGCCTGGCCTTGAACATCTCCAGGGATGGGGCATCCACAGCTTCTCCGGGAAACTTGTTCCAGTGGCCTCAAGACCCTCACAAAGATTGGTTTACTGTGAAAAGTATCATGCCAGTCCAATCCACCATCTCAGTTAAACAGAAATTAATGCAGGAAATGGAGATGCAAGAGATGTGCAAAAAGGTCCCTGTTTCAGTCTGGTGGTTTGTATGTGCTCAGAGTTATCTTTGGGGCGTTCTAGCAACTAAAAAGAAAGTATGAAGGTCCCCAGAGTGTAACTTTTTCCACAGACACCTCCTTCCCCACGTACCTGTTTAATGCAGTGGCTGGAGCTGGTGAACCCAGGTATTTCCCAGGCTGTCAAGACTGTCAGCCTGACTACAGAAAACAATGGGAAGGCTCTTAAGTCAAAAAGCAGCCTTGCTTGCCCCAAGAAGCTGTGAACTAGCTGCATGCCTTTCTAAGGGCTGGAGAACAAACAATCACCTCAATAAAAATTTGGGTTGAGACAAACTGTACATATATATACCTTAAAAACAGAAAGATGGAAGAAGGCCTGTCTTAAACAGCTCACCGGCTATTTGCAGCAGCTGGGAAAAGAACAGTAACAATCACAGCAACTTCTGGAGATAAGTTTAATATCAAAAGTATTAGCATTCTCATAGCACATATCTAACAAATCTATAAAGGCAATCCTTTGGTGTTATAAAACCAATTTAGAAAATTTTATACATGACTTTCACTTTTAAATATCTGTAAACCAGACAATTTTAAAAAAGAACAGATTACTTTATGATAAAAAGTAACTTCGCCATAAGAAAAAACCAAACTATTTGTCATAAGGGAACACTGAAAATACGCATCAATTAAAAAGGTGTAGAGAAAGGGCACATGTTTCTGCATTATATCTTCCATCTGTTTTACAATAAATACACAGATTACCCCAGTACGTAACGCTGATGACACGCTTCAGGTGATGAAAGCCACAAAACCTCTGGGTTGAAGGGTACAGATGTTGGTGGGGGCTAGTGACAAACTACAGAATCAAAGTAGAAAGACAGACAAAAACCACACAGTAATTGCACTAGGCTGCTCACAGTTATACAGAAGGTAACTGTGCTCAGCAAACATTTGTGTTTAAAAATTGCCTCTCTTCCCCAGAAAGAATGCCTCCTGGTTTGAGTAACAATGGTGTGGAATTTTTTTGGATGACTGTACAGAACCTGAAGTAATAAATGGATTTTTCAAATGCCGCTTTCAGAGTTGTCTTGAGGGAAAGGGCCCTGAGAATTCTGCAGTGCCATAAAAATCTTCACATCTTTGGGTTGTCTCAGTCTTTACTGTAGCTCTCTAGCCTCCTTCCAGCTTTAAGAGCTCTGGTTTTGTAGACAGGTTTATGACACAGGTGGTTTTGGTGGTTATCTGACACAGTCTTTCTGAAAGGTGTGATCACACTTAACTTAGAGTGGAGAACAGGAGAAAGCATCCTCTTAGAACAGTCACCTTCTATTGTGCCGTAACTACATTAAAAAGTGTGCATGTGACAAAATGTTATTGAAGTTTCACGTAAGTGCTGTTTAAAAGTAAAACTACACAAATACATATTAAGACAGCAATAAACTTGTGCTAGTTCATCAAATCAAGTCCAAGTTTAACTGCTCAAGTATTTGGCCATCTTTACTCCATTCTCCTGAGCAAAGTATAAATCCTCTTTGTTATATCTAAACTACATCTTAGAGACACATTATATATAACATAACAAATTGAATTATGAATTATTTTTGAATTGAGATGGCCTTCTTTTTGAGTAAAAAGCCTGAAACTTTCAAGGTTGTTAGGCCACAACCTGCCTGACTTTCTAATGCAAGTGATGCCATTAGATTCACAGGTATAACTCCCCAAAATAAGGCAAACATGATTAAAAATTTACCACCTACGTGCATTGTATTGGCATGCACTTTGAGAGCAGGATTTCTTCTTAAATCTGGTAAAAAAAAATTAATAAGAAATACTTGAAAAAAAATCCACTGTCAACTTTAAAAAATTTCAATGGTCACTCCCAAGCAAACACCTTCCATTCCTGGAACTACTTTTTAAGATGAAAATGCTGGGGCGGGGCTGGAAATCAACACTCGGCAGCCACATATCTTAGCAGAATTATCTGACACATGCAGACTACTTCTGTATATTATCAGAAACACAACAAAAAATACATCTCTAAAGAGAGTCAATATTAGATCCTTAAATTAAAACAATACATAGTATTTATTCTATCAGTATGCACTGCAAAATCAAAAGAGATGCAAGTATAGGGTCAAAATCCTGTCTTTAGGCCTGACCCCTACATAATTATCATGTTTATATAGAAGTAAATAACAGGCTTGAAAAGATGAAAATATTTTTACATCCTTGTGGCACAGACCTGTACGCTGCATTCATATTCAAAGTAAGGAATCAATTAGCAAGCCTATTCATCTAAGTATTCACCTTAACTTACACATTTACACTTTTATCTACAACCTTCTCCTTTTCCCCCACGACTGCATTCTATGACCACACAACCCAAACGTAAAAAAAAAAAAAAAACAACTTTAAATAAATAGAGTGAACAAACAAAATACTACTTCTTCCTTCTGGTTCTTTTTTTTTTTCTTTTTGTTTTCCCTGCAAGGCAGAAAGAGACCAAATGCTACTCAGAGTTCCAGTTACTTTATACAGCAATGTTCTTTGCCAGGTCTGGCTTATTAGATTTATTAGCTGCTGCTGCCACTATGCTGTTGGAAGTGCAGTTGCAAGATCAGGTCTCGAATTTCTTCTCTTTTGCTTCTGATCAGCTGACGAGGGAACCACTTCTCCAGGTGCAGCGGCTGTTCAAAGTTAATAATGGGATTCTGGTAACAGAAAAAGGAATATTTAAAGCATGAATTTCCTAAAGTGACTTTCAAAAATAATTTCAAACCCTTCCATTACTGCAGAGATCAAGGAGGCACAAACAAGTTTCCATGAGATGTTGACAAGTCAAATTCCAGTTCCTCCATGATAATTACATATACACATAACCCTTACCACAAGCTACTCCTGGTAAACACCAAACAGGTTACCACCACTGCTCTTAAAGACACAGCAAAATAAGCACATATTCAAAACACGTTCCATGTACTATGATACAATTAGAAATTAGACATATTCTTAATATCTAACAAGGGACTGATGCACTTCAGCCATGAAACACACACATACCATCACACTATAGGGAAGGATCAAGCATACAGCAGTTAAATATGATGAGGCTTTGTTGCCTCAGGCCTGTGCTTTTCTGTCATGAGCTGCTCTGTCTGTTAGAAGATAACAAAGAATCAAAAACATTGCCGGCAGTTTTACCAGGACACAAGAAGGGGAGAATTCAGAACAAAAGAGGACAACAAATTGAAATGATTGAGAGATGCTGGTAGCTTTAGCAGCAAGATTACACCACCACATCTGATTTTCCAAAGAAGTTTTTTCTTCACTTTCCTTCTTATATCTTTTGCCATGCTCATATTTCACCTTCTCCTTCCTTTGGATAAAGTAATGTATGATACATTGAAAAAGCAAAGCAAAAAAACACACTGTGATTTGTGGCCTACAAGCCCTGGTATGTTTAGGACAAATTACAACCATCTTGTCCTGGCCTTGCTTCTGCAAGCAGAACACGACCCCACTACAGAATGGGCAGTTCAAAAGCACTGGTAAAATTTAATTTCCCACCTGCACAAGAGCTCAACTCCTCTATCACAGAATCAGAGAATCATTGATGATTTAAAGAACTTCTAAAGATCATCTGGTCTAATCCCCCTGTTCCAATAGGGCCTCCTAGAGCTGGTTGCCAGGACCATGTCTGGCCATCTTTTTAGTTCCTCTAAGGAGGAACATTCCATAACCTCTCTGGACAAACCTTACCAGCACTTGGTCACCCTCACGGTAAAAAGCATCATTTCCTTACTTTCAGAGGAACCTCCTTTGTTTCAGTTTGTATTCATTGCTTCTTTTCCTGTCATCGGACATGATTATAGAAGCCCTTCTTGTTGCCTTTGACATTCCTCACCAGATTAAACTCCCATTGTGTTTGGCTTCCCAAACTATGTCTCTGCGTGCTTAGACAGTGCCTCTATATTCCTCCCAGGTTAATTCTCCCTGATTCTGTATACTTCCTTTCAAGGTAGAGTTCTGCCAGGAGCTGCTCCTCCATCTATGCAGGCCTCCTGACATCTTTGCTTGACTTCTTTTGTTTGGATGTACTGCTCTTTAGCATGGAAGTGATGTTCTGTAAATAACAACAAGTATACTGGGATCCCTCCTCCATCCAGGGGCTTATCCCACAGAACTCTTCCAAGCAGATCCCTGAAGAGACCAAAGTCCAAACTTGTGATCTTGCTTTTTGCACTGCTCCTTCTTCTCATGATCCTAAACTCCATCATCTTGTGGTCACTGCAACCAAGGCTGCCTTTGATGTTTACAACCCCAACCTTGCTTGTATGTGGTCCAGCACAGCACCTCTCCTCACTGGGTCCTCACTTGGGTCAGAAGGCCGTCATTGATGCTCTCCAGGAACCTGCTGGATTGCTGATGTCCTTCTGTGTTGTCCCTCCAGCAGATGTTAGAGTGGTTAAAGTTACCCACAGGGACCAGGGCCTGTGAACATGAAGCTGCTTCTAGCTGTCTGTAAAAGGCCTTGTCTACTTTTCTTCCTGATCAGGTGGCCTAGAGCAGATGCTCAGTGCTATGTCACCCGTATTAGTCTCCTTTTTAATCACTACCCATAAGCTCTCAGTTGGCTCCTCATTCAACCCTGGGCAGAGCTCCATGCATTCCAGCTGCTCTGTTATGTAAAAGACAACTCTACCTCCTCAACTTTTCAGCCTGTCCTTCCTAAAGAGCTTGTATCTTCCATCACAGCACTCCAGTCACATGAGCTCTCCCACCACTTCCCTGTCATCTCAGTGAGATCACAGCCCTGTGATTACACACAGATCTAATTCTTCACACTTATTTTCCACATTGTGTGAATTAGCACATAGGTGCTTCAGAATAATGACCTGTTCTACCACAGGTCTTCTTTTTGTCTTCTTTTTCTAGAAGAAAAATCTATCCACTGGCCAAGGCCCCACACAAGTCTTTCCATGCACAGGACTCTCAGAGAGAACGTGGAACACATGTATAAGCAACAAACAAGCAGATCCATTCAAGGTCAGAGCAAAAGGGCAGTGCATTCGTTGATGAGGGGAGGGAAGAGTTGAGGACAACCTAAAAAACAGTGTCTAAAGCCCAGCATCTGCAGATGTTTAAAGCTATGTGCTGAATGGAAAAGAGAGGTTCCCTTTGCTCTGTGTACTTCCTTTTAAGGGCTCCTCCCTCCCTCTCTCTGCAGAAGCTGGAGCCTGCAGAACCAACTCAAAGTCCAATGCACAAGGGGTTGTCCCTGTGACTGCAGGGAGGTCAGACTAGATGACCTTTTGGAGGTCCCTTCTGGCCTGGATGATTCTATGATTCTAAGACAACCAAAGTTTTAGAGGCTACAAAAAGGGATGCAAAGAACAGATGCCTTTGTAACAACTGTTGGCCAGCAAGGTGTAAACTAAATAGACATTAAACACACCCAAACGGTTAGGGATATTTAATGCCTTAATGTAAAAGCAACATTAAACTATAAGGATCAGGAATGTTTGCCAACAAACACAGATGAGAAACTGTCAGTGCTCCAGATACAAAGATCCCTGACACTACTTGAAGATAGGTTTTATCTCCTCTTCCTCAAATGGCTTTGACACTTTCTAGGCTGAGCATCACAGGCTCTTGTGTCTGGCTATTTCCCTCAGAAATAGTTTTCTGGGTTTAGTTGATTCTAGGGAAATGGGAAGGAAGTTTACATTTGTACCTGGAAGAAGCTTTCCACATATTGCAGCAAATAGACACCACAATCACTGCTGTTATCTTGTTTAGGCACTCTGGGACACAGGTCAATCATTGTTGATTTACTGAATTCTCGATGTGTTTTTCGTTTAGCTTCCCATTCCACTTCAAGGTACCTACAAAAGAAAGCAAAGAGATTACATATTTGAAAAATAACTTCCAAGTTCAATGCATTTTGGGATATTACTCAATAATGTTTTAGAGCTGCCCAAAAAGCTAAAAATAGCTTTAACCAATTTCTTTCACTGAGTTTGTCAAAAAAATCCACACAATTTCCACTATCCAATCTTCTGTCACCATCAGAGGCATCTCTACCACACAATATGCAGTACACAAACAAAAATATGCATGACGTTATTTCAAAGCAAACAGTTATTTCTGCTGAAATAATCTGAAAAGTATCTTCAAGCTATTAGGACACCAGGACATTTTTAAATCTTAACTAAAGGAAGAACTGAAGTAAACTTTCCTAGCTATCACACAGATTTTTTTCTGAGTTCATCCTAAGCAGCCAGCAGTGGTTTTCTAACCTAAGCAAACCATTCAAAAAAATCCCTTAGAATTCACCTTACAAGCAACTTCAGTTACAATTGCATGAATATAACCCTTGCAACCTCCTAATGTACACGGTACATAAAGACTTGTTAAAAACCTTAAGGAATCACTTCTTTAATGATTACAATTTATTTGTTATCAGGCTTTTCTACTGTTCTTGTGCTCCAGTAGCAACTCACTGACCCCACATTCTGGGCCAGTCACTGATTTTGAAGATTGGATTGAAAGCATAAAGATCTGATTTTAAAAGGCAACAGTTACCTATGCTTTTCTGATGACTGGTCAGAGCTGCAAAGGCTCAGGGCTTGAGAAAAATCAAACTTAAGATCTGACTTTAGGGAATAAAAAAATATATACATTAAGTCAGGCTTCGTGTTTGATTTCTAAAAGCCCCAAGTCATTGCAATTCTGAGAATAAAAACAAATAAAACACTGAAAACACCTTTGTGGAAAATGGCATCTGTGCAAAGGTGGCAAAAATGAAATAATTCAAAGATCACTGATGCACATTCCCAGGAAACTGCAATTAAAATTAAATTGTTCAAGTCTGACCACTGCCCAAAACACAACAAAAATCAACTCAAGGAAAGAAGAGGTCATGGAACTCCCACATCATTTTCCTTAAACTTCCACTTTCAGAGTGTAACCGCAAATTGCAGGAATAAGAGGTCTACTTCCTAAACTTTCCTGATCTCACAAACCATAAACACCATTTTGTTTTTGGAATTCTCAAGACATCTCTCTGAACTCCAGGAAAACACCCTCTTTGGAATTTCAGCCTCAGGGCTAGCTCAAGGTATAGAGTACAGAGGTTAAAAAAAAAAAATAATAATTGCTATTTTACTCTTCCTTCCAAGAGGCACATGGTGGGGAGGCCTTTCTACCTAGGGAAAAGGTTTCATAAAAAATTTGGATTCTCATCTAAACCTCACGTACTATTTTGAGGAATTATTTTTACAAGAAAGATGTACTATTTGGCTTACAGATTTTTGTTCCTTTCAGTGAAGTGAATACAATTGAGAACAAAAACAGCAATTCTATTTAGCTTCCAATATTTAATAGTAGCAACTTTTAAACAGTTGTCGACAGATGTTGAAGTCATTACAAATGTGTAAAAGCACTGAAAATTTTAAAACACTCTTCCAGTACTTACATACTTATCACATGACAGACTGAATATATTTTTACTCTCACTTTTCAAAACAAGTAATACCTTTCTTATATAACCATACTGATACATCAAGCGTTTAGAAAGCTTCAGTCTCATTTCTACTTTTTTGCAATAGATAGCAATGAATTTAACACTGTAATTCCATATGCTCCATCAAAAACAATGAAGGTCAGTCCTTTGGAAAAAATAATTTAATTTCAAAGTATTCATTTTAAAGAATCTGGTTTTCTACCCTTAAAAACACACTCCGTTACTGAACTGGAGGGGATGAAAAAGAAACCCTCCAAAATTCCTCCTCTACTTTTTTTTTTTTTCCCAATTTCAAAAAGACTGTCCACTTTACAATTTTTGCATTACATCTGGGCTGCATAAAAAAGACAAGCTTTCCACACAAGCCTCCGTACTGCTATTATAATTATTTTTGTCGTGGCTCTTTACGGACTTTCCTTTAGCATTAGAAATGTACACCTTTATAGAGAAAAGTATTTTGAACACAGAAATATGCCAGGCAGCATCTCTTTCTAATAAATATAAACTGTAGTTACTTACTCTCTCAAAACCTGAACTGTTTTCTGCACAGAACCAGCTTTCAAAGAATCTAAGATGAGTATGCAAGGCCTGTACACAACAAAAAGAAACAAATCATTGTAGTCTTTCATTACAATGCTACTGAAGTAAATATTTTGTTTGAATACAGTTTAACAAGACCATCGATATCTAAAGAAACATGGAAAAAATGGGTAAGTTCCTACAGTTGTGGCTTTATGACAAATCACTGAATGACAGCAGAATTTCTTAATTAAAGTTAGCAAGAAGAAGAAACATACCTTTTACAAATCTGCCTTTCAGAATTACTTAAGGAGATCTAGAAGAAGAGAAAATAAAAATAATCTTAAAAAAACCTACAACAATTATAAACTCAAATGCCTTCACAGATTTAAAGGTAAAGCCATTTCAGAGAGGGAGAAACTGATAAATAATTTTTAAAAACATGTGAAAGCATAGCATAGGCAACATAGGTAGGTAGATAAGGACTTCAAGATAATCCAAAGTGCCTTGCACATAATGCAGGCCAAACATTGGCAGCTGCTGCAAAAAAAGATGCGAAATCACTTGATCTCAGGTCTCAGGGTCTTCAGAAATACAGTAACACGTTTCCTCTGCCAATATGAAAAGCAACTTACTTCTGAAATACCTGAATCCAAGACTGAAGCAGAAGCAGGAATTTCACTGCCACCTAGTACAAAGAAACAAATTAAACAGTCTTAAGGTAATAATTCATAACTGAAATATTTTTGTTTTCAAATTCATGGTTATTAGTATTCAAAATACAATAGTACAGTGTAAACTAATTTTGTTTCCCTTCTGATCGTTTCAGTAGCAAAGTTACTGAGGTCCTTCTTCCCTGAGAAAATTCTTACTGAAATCCAAGAACCTCCCACTCATGGTGGGATCTGAGCTACTGGTTTTACATGTCCCTTCCAGTATTTTCCAGAGTTGCAGACAGTAAGAATGCAGTACAGTCATTGCTATGCAGGGTAATACAAACACTTATTCCATCAATCTTAACACGAAAGATACATTTTATGATATCACATCCCTCCTTCAAAGACTGAGACACTATTAGAACTGTGTATGGCTTAATAGGAATTTCTTCTAGATTACCTACCTTTTGAGAATAAACTGTTAGCATCCATTTCTTCTTCATCCTTGCAGTTACCAGGAAAGGTCAACACTGAACCAGTTCTAGTGTTGTCCCTATCTGACCAAAGTGGAGACAGATGAGGCTGGCAATATAATGAATCCTGATGGGGACACTCCTCATACACAGCTTCTTCCAACCATGGAAAACAGATAACTGCCATGTACCAATGAGACCTGCCCAGCAGTGTGGAAAGAGGAAAGAAAAAACATCAAACCTGTGTAATATTTGGTTCTGAAAAGGATATAAAGAGTTTTTATAACATCAAGAGCTCATGGGTAACTGTTCTGTAACACATATCATCATCATGTTCCTTCGTGGCATCTCGTATTAATCTTCTAACTTGTTTTTCACTTTGCAAAAAAAAGGAAGAACATAGTCTCTGTGATGGTGATCCTAGTTTTGAATGGCATGCCTCTAGCCTTACCTCTTTCTGCAGCTGTTTAGCATATGTGACTCCAAAGACTATTCAGTTTTACTGAAGATTCCACATACACGTTAGTTATTCAACCAAGCCAAGGCAGAGACCATGGAAGTACTACTCCTGATCAATTAACACTATGAATGACTGTGATTTCTTTATAGAAGTATTACTTAAGTGTACAGCAAGCATCATAATGACACTCAAATTATTTTGAAAAATACATAAAAGCAATAGTAATGCAAAAAACAAAGATACAAAGTCTACTGAAGAAAACTAAATAAAAAGTGTAACTTTTGAAGAGACTTCAAAATTACATATTCCTGCAAAAATTTATTACTTATTTCTGCAAAAACTTATTACTTATTTCTTATTACTTATTTCTACAAAAATGAATGTGCTCATTTCCAATGATCGAAGCTTACAGCCACAAGTCTTTTTATCACCACAACATCAAAATATTTAAATCTTTAATTATCAGAAAAGATGTCTAAAACACATACTTACTCCTCATTCACAGGCACAAAGATATAATCTTTATTGAAGATGTTTATATGACGAGTCCATGTTCTTACCCTTCTGTGTCTTCTCTGTGCTGCTCTGCAGAAACCAAATGACAACTGTTCTTCAGATTTGTTACTTTTAGCTAAAGCAAGGTATAGGGATTAGTACTCCAAGATTTTACCCTCAGTGGGTTTTCATTTACTCTTGAAATTTCCTCAACAGAGAAAAAAATATATCAGTACACCATTAGGTCCAAGTGACTAACAAGTCATTTTCAAACTATCTTAAACTCTTCTAGGAAAAAAAAAATCATACATAGATTTGAAAGGATTAGTTTCAGTTATTTATCCAGTATTTATTTACTACACTAAATGCAAAAATCTCCAGTGAACACCAGCCAGTGTAAAATTCTTTAGCAATATACAGACATCCATGAACCAAACTTCACAATACCACTTTTCAAGGCCTGTCTAAACAACCTTATTTTTGGAAGGAAGAAGGTAAACACCTTGCACAGAGTCACAGATTCTCCCCAGTCCTGAGCTTTAAATGCTGGAGCGCATTTCATTTCCAGAGACATAAAGCATGAGGACAGGATACTAGAAGAGTAAGAAAAATTTGAGAAGAACCCCAAATTTAGATTTTCAGCTTTCTGAGTTTGCACAAGTTGAAATAGAAACCAACAGCTCGTAGAACTTTGCTCCAATACAGTCTGAAAGCAAAATGCACTCTACTCTGAAGACATCCCTATTAGCATTCATCCTGATCTGTGATCCAGAAATGTGTAGATCTGTGATCCAGAAATTCCTCCTTCTGTGTAGGAGGAATGGAGTAAAGGAGAGAGGAATGGAAAAACAAGCTGCTGTGGGACTCTGCAGGAGCCAGCATTAACTGAAGACTTGCCACAAACTTCCTCAGCTACATGACTCTAGAAGAACTGGGAACTTAAAAGAGGAAAGCATGTTTGCAACTTGGGAAAGCACCTATAGAAGGAGCTTTCCCAATCTATTGCCTAAGCAGAACAAAGGAAGAGAAGTAAAGGGTCCTTAAGTTAAACAGCTGCATCAACTGAGATGAATTTCATCCACAACAGTAGGGAGCAAAATTTTCCACTATGCATTTATCCAAAAAAACTCCACGGAAACAAACAAAACCCAAACTACCTATAATCACCAGGTAAGCCCAAACACAAAACTAGAGTTCCCAAAGATATCTCCTGATCTGGAGCAGATACAGTCCTTGAACATGGCAAATACTATTCTAATTCCTCAAGAAGCTTATGGACAGTCCAGTCTTGTACCAGGAATGAAATCAAGGTACAACAACGTTCTTAACATGGAAAACTTTGTCTCTACCTCAGAACATTCAGGGTCAGAAGACAGTAAAATGATGGAAGACATTCTCTCAAGCACAGCTTGAATCTTTGAGACATCTTTGAAAATATCAAAGAAGCTGCATTTCTTCCTTTAACATAGATGTCACTCAAACAAGATGGCACACCTTTTTGTGCAGGTGGCCTCATCTGCCAATAGAAAGAAAAACCTGGAGACTTCATGAATAACAGAAGAAAAAAAATCACTTCAGAGAAACAAGAAAAAAGCTTTGGTATGCTGAATGATGAAAACAGAAAGAAAGGCAGGTCATCACTGTAAGCAAAGTGACGGGGCAAGCTCCAGGGTCAAACAGCAGTAGTGAGAAGGAATGGAAACCATGCTAGGGATGGTCCCACCTTTTATACAGTCTTAGCTAGAAACACAAAGTGATACGGAGTTACTGAGCTCTTTCTTGTGAAACTGCCACTCCAGTGTGGTTAAGTGGAGAACACTGATTACTATTTTATGTGTAAATTAGGAGATCATCTGCAGATCTTCCAAGTGGCATGAATAGAGAGCTCGTTTCTGGTCATAATGGCACTGAAAATGAACTTACGAAACTTTGAGATCCCCCTCAGAGTTTTTTTCTGTTCTGGTCAGGCACTTGTAGAAGAAGCTACTAAAAATGTGTACACGGTCAGCAAGATGTTTTGGAGCCTTCTCCAACAACAGGTATCTACCAAAGGGAAAAGAAGGAAAGTATTAAATTCATTTCCTAGAAAGTACCACTAGTGATAAAAAGAACAGTTATTTTAATGACTTACCATATTCTGGTTATGCCTACCACCAGTTGCCTTCGCAGTTGCTAAACATGCCAAACTTTTCTCTGTATTTTCAATAAGCACATGGGTGGACACCATCAGTGTATGTAACAGCCAAGTAACTACCAGGAATGCAGTTATTTTTTATCTCAGATTTGTGCTCCACTATAATGATTCTGAATTAATTTTCAGAGTAAGGTTTTTAGCCCTTGCAATTAAGACAGGCTTGAAAACCTAATCAAATATAAGCCTATGGAGTGGTTACACTCCTGCATATACAAAAAGCATAGAACAGTTCAGTGCTGTAGGTTGCCCATTTTACTTTTACAGGTTATGCACGAGAAAGCTAAGAAAAATACTCTACAGGTACTTGTTCTGTATGACTTTACTGTTGATCACTTTAGAATAAACATTAGCTTGAGTGTTTATGCTGTCATCCTAGAAGGCCAAAGCCTTCACAATTGCGTCCCTCCAGCTTCACTTGATGACTTGGGCAACACTCATACCTGATACAAATTGCAATGAAAACTTAGAATGTGGGAAGTCTGACAAAGTTTAAAAAGCAGAGCAGTTTCCGCAATCATTGCAGCAAATTCCTATATTCAATTCTTTCTTTTCTGGCAAGATAAAGCTATAGCTATTGACAGGACCAAGCTGCACCATTGTTTTCTAGTTTAGAGCAAAATACAGGTGGCTTTGCTGTAAAACCACATCACAACACTCTGGTACACATTTCCTCTCCCACTTCTCAAGAAGTTTTAACTGGCTCCCTATTGCTATTGCTCACAGTTGCTGATAATCTTCAAAAGAGCCAGAATTCTGCCTAGGCTTTAGTCAGTACAGGGAAAATAAATCTCAGCTTTAGGGAATGGTGGTCCATAATGCCCTTTCTGGAAAACTTACTTTCACAAGCAACTTTAGTAGGATGGCATGAAGCAGGTAAGCCAAGCACAACCTCCTCAAGAAGTATTAGCTATGTTCCCTTCTGCAGGAGCTGTGCATCAGAAGAATTCCTGAATGCTTGCACAGAATACCAGAGGATGCTCCACTTGATGCAAACTCAGTAAATAAAGTACCTAGTCCAGACTCTTTACTTTGTTCAACTGCTTGCTTAAATCTGCTCAGCACTTTCTATTTGTGAGGTCACCATGAGGCTTTTTTCCCCCCAGCTATTCTGTTTGCATTATATCACAGCCCTTTAGAGGAACAAGAAGAATGAATGGAAACAAATGAAATTGCTGAAAATACACAAAGCCTTTAAAAGAAGTCTAACTTACAAATTCATCATACTGTTACTTCTAAAATTGCTGGGTCCTATTTAGTGACTGGTATTTACAGTAACAGTCAAGTCCACATCAGGTCCCAGAAAGAAGGATCCAAATAAAGCTGTAGTTACTTACTTAAGATAGAAATCAATGATGACATCATTGAGGAATTCTCCATATTCTAAGCACTCTAGGTCTTCTCTTGTGACTCCCAGTCCTCCTTTGGCAGGTGGGGGTGGATAAACAATTAAACTAGAAAACAGGAATCACATCGTAACAATGAAAAAAATCTTCTTTACCTGACTTGCTTCTTACTATGGCCGCTCCACATGGAATAGGCCTTCTAGAAAACCTCTTAAAAGTGGTAGTTCTCAACTGTTGACTAACTCAAAAGTCCTCTACCACTCCTTCATCCAATACTTAAGTGTTACAAAAGAAACATGCACTGCACTGCACACTGAAATTTTGAGAAAACTTTTCAAAAGGAGGTTATTTTTTACCTTCATCTTGGTTTTGTATTTTTGATAAAAGTCATTGACAAATAGGCACGTACAACAGGAAGAAATACTAGGGGACATATTCTTAAATAGTATGTATGAACAGTGATTTTCTACTTATTATGGCTCCAACAGGACTCCCACATTTCCAACTAGGAAATTTGGGTTTACACACCATGCAGCTTATGTACCATAAGTGGTTTGAAACTGCCCAAGTTACTTCTAAAGCTAGTATTTAAAATGTGTTTTTAAAGCTCTGGATTAACAACCATGTTACTTGACTGGAATCAAGAATTAAGCTTTTCTGCTTGTTGCAGAAACAAACCCAACTGCTACACTGTTGGTGAAAACAGTGACAGCAAGAGGCAAAAGTTCTTAAGAGCAATTTACTTCATTAATGTTTGCAGCACTGGAAATACGAGGGCTAACAGGCTACTGCAAACAGAACTGAGACATGTCAGCACTCTCATAGTATCATTCTGCATTACACAGTTGTATGGTCTCATCTTCTAATATCGTTTGTTAATCAAGCTCCTGTACTAACTAGTAAATTGTATGACAAACATTATAAATAGATTGAGAGTGACAGAACAGTGAAAAAAGCATTGGTAAGATTTAAAAAAAAAAAAAAAAAGGCTCAGCTTGAGTTAGCAATAGTTTTGCTGTGTTACGGAACTAGATGGACATTCACAGAGGCCATAAGGTCCCTACCCTCCCCTTGATGCATCCATTATTGGAGTCTGAAGTCATAATTCAGGTATTCTCTGATTTCTGTGGGATTTTCTGTCCCTGTAACATACCCATTTTGCCTGTTACCTATTATGATGGAAACAGGAATAACTACATTCACATTCAACATTTGCACACTTTCAACTGGTAGAATGGTAGTTAAACCAAGGCTTTTATTCCAGCAATTCATTTATTCAATTTGTTTTATTTTCACCTCCTCATTTACATAAAATATACTTACTTCTTAACTGCTCCAGTTTCTTTTACTTCCTTCCATTCCTCATTCAGTGCAGAAGACAGAGAGATAGCATAGCAACCGCTATTCTGCTTATTTGCAAGGGCATAACTGGGCCTGACCACTTTTGGTTTTGATTCCTACCAGAAAAAATCCAAACAGTAATAACAGTAAAAAACGCTAAACAGCTTCATATGTACAACAACACACAAAAGCCAAGCCTGAAGCCCACAGGAGTACCCTGCATCACTGAAGAAGAAACTTGCTGGAGAAGTGTAAACATCAGTATTTAGGCAAATGTGCCACTGCTCAGACAATAAAAAAAGTTATGTCCCTTTTATAATTATGACAGGTCTTCCATCTGTTCATAAACTCTCTCTAACAGTGTTTAAGCATTATTCAGCCAACTGATGCAGAACTGGTTTTGAAGAAGAAACAAGACCTGACAGGGGGGAGGACAAGTATCAGACTGTCTTACTATGAGCTATGTATGCCTGGAAAGTTTGAAAATCTAATTCTGAACAATTTGCCTAAAAACGATACAGATTTGAACTGGCTGGCTTGATTTTTAAGTTCCCGGTCTTGTAGCCAGATTGATCTATTGTCTCTGTGCTTTTTACTGATGGGAACAAACATAGGTAATTTCTGAAGTGACAATGATGTGGGGTTGGTACCCCTTAGAGGGAGATGTACTAACAGCAGCCTTAGGAATCATTTAGCAACTCAAACTCTGGAACCGCCACAGGAATGTCTAGAGGTGTCTGGGTAGATCAAGAGACAGAGCTCCTCCACTGCGACATCCTTTCACTTTCAGCTCAACTGAAAAACAGCTCCATCACTCGTTATTTGCTTAATTCCCAATTTGTTGCCCTGAAGACCACATGGGCAGGATGTGGATATCCCTGTGGTTCTAGGGACATGGAACCATGAACATAAAACTTCAGTATTTGCCACTTACTAATGAGGTCTATACACTATCCCTCTGTGGACACAATACTGCAAACCTTGCCCCTTTGTCAGAGAGAAACAACAAACATGGCTGATTTTTATTTTTTTTTTTGAGCTATGGATTAAGAAAGAATTTATTTTCTGCAGCTGACTGATCTAAAATTTACTAGAATATGTGAATGTCAACAGGTGGTGATGAATCAAGCAACAGCTACTCACTAACCTGAACTACAGGCTCACGAGCATCTGAGGTATTCTCTTTTGGTGTGTGTTGCTTTAGTTGATCCCTAGTGGAACTCAGAAAAGAGCTCTCTTCAGGAGAAAAGTCCTTAAGCAAGGGTAATGCTTGCTTCAAAGACAGAATCTCAGGGAGATCTGGTGCTCTGTTCTTCTTGCCCACAACTGTAATCAATTCAGTCAGCCTGTCTTCTTCCCATTCTGTAAGCGGTTGGGAGAGTTCAAGAAATATAAATTCACCAGATCTGGCTGGAAAAAAGAGAGAATGGATACTATTAGGTTTCATGATAAAAAACTTGTCTGCACGCTCACAAAGGAGTAAAGAGACAAAGGCAGGAAGGGGAGTGCAAATAACACTATGCCAGGTTCATCACATTGGCCATCGGCCCACAAAAGGCCCAGCTTCACAAACCCAGAGGAGCACAGGGACACAGTGGCAGACAAAAAAATCGCACTAAGGACTGGGAGGAAGGGGCACCTGCTCTGGGCCCTTCCCAAGGTTGTCCCAGGACAGCCTCAGCCCCAGGTTCCAGATCTGAAACCCATCACGATGAGTAAAAGCTGGGGCATAAAAACACCAGTCACATCTAAATACTTTACTGGTTGTTAAACTTGTCTGGCCATGCCATGTGCATTGATCAGCTCAGTCCATCCTGTCTTCTTATTAAACTCCTTTCTAACTCCCTCCAAGGTGAAGGATTCTCTAATGGATGTGCATGTATGGGGGTCTGAGCACAGCAACTGGAGCAAGTGCCTGCGTGCAAGTGAGCACGATTGCTACTAAAGAACAAGCCAAATCAGGTGAACAGGTGAAGTGCCCTGGGATCCAGGGGGTAAGCACGTCTCTGGCTCTGAGACTGCCTGTGTATCAGTAAGGATGAGAGTGCAGGGGGGTCAGCTACTGGGACCAGGGGAGTCCTGGCCAGCTGTGTGCCTGTGTGTATGATGGTCTATACCAGCAACTGGCAGTGGCCTCAGTGGTTTGTATGTCCAGGTGCCAGCAACTGGGCAGACTAAGTACCTGACCTCAGCTGACAGAGAGATCCACTTTTTACATATACATGTATGTATATATATATACATATATGCACACACATACATATATATACACGCACGCACGTAAATATAAATATAAACATTTTCTCACTAGTAGGCCTCTATCCTGTTCAGCCAGAGTGAAGCAGGATGAGGCTGTTGGTGCTGTCTGTGTTCATGTGAGCACACGTATGTCTGCTATCTGTGTGGCCAGCTATGTATACATATTGTGTATATCTGTGCTCTACCTACTGGGACTACACCTTCAGCCTTGCTACTGGGTGCACCTGGAGATAAGGAGCTGCACCAGCCTCATCCCTCTCAAGCTGTCAGATCTGGCATGATGTATTTTCATCTAATGTTAAGAAGGCGGCAGAGCAGAATCAAAGCAACCATTTCCACAACCTGTAAAACCACCACTGTTTTCTTACAACAAGTCTTTAAAGATATTTCAGATTCTTTACATTACTACATATTTAAAATGCATAAAACATTCAAGCATAACAACAATACCTGAAAGTTTCTCCTACAAGAATGTAATCAAGATAAATAAACCTGAGATTAAAAAGTTCCTAACAGCTTCATACCCAGATTCTACTCATTTCATTGGGAGCTGTGTGTACAGAGCTACCAATAACTTTGATAAGTTTATATCAAATAAAGGTAACTCACTGCTAAAATTTCACTTGGTATCTCACTTCATACTACTCATGCTCCATATGTAAAGATAACATTACTTATCATTTTTCTTCACACAAGTGTTGGTTGCACAGGGTAAACATACTGTTAAATTTCACACAGGCAACTCTGGCATCTACATTTTGTTAATGTCATTTTGTAATGATTTTGCTAATGCAAAAACCTTGTACGATTATGCCACCCTGAATATCTGAGCGAAAGTTATATTCAGTTTTACAGAGCTTCATGCTTGAAAAACAAGTCCATAAGACCCTACAGACTAAATAGCCTATTTGGCCTTCAGTGGAAATTTTCTCCAGTAATAATGCAATAGCCCAAAGCAACAAATAGCATCAAATCAACCTTTATTTGCCAAGCCTTTCAACTAGCATATACATTACTCAAGAGTAAGAACTCTTAAAACTTCCCATGTCTTTTAAAGGTATAGATAATTTATACACAAGTCTAGTTCTAGAAGGCCACCTCGCACAGGTTACCATTGAACTGTGTTACAAGGTGTTTTTATTAAGTAATAGTGGTCTTGAATCACATTATGTTAGATTTTGCTTCCAAATACAAGTATAGTCAGACATTTTAGAAAAGCAGAACTGACCAATGTATCTTCAAAAAGCTATCGGCTTTCCTCAGTATTACAGAAGCATAACTGTAAAATAACCACTTTATTGACATACTGTATCTTAGACCTTTTCGTTGCCTTTACAAAAAGATATTACTCACATGGCTCGCTGATAACTAACTTTCCTAACTGGGTTTCAATCCTTTCTAGGTAATCCACAGACAACCAAAGGAAAATGATTGCTTTTGAAGAATGTCCACCATCACTTCTCCACAAGCCAAACCTTCTCAGATCCAGAGTATCCACTCTCAGTTCAATATTCTTATTAAGAGCCACTGTAGAAAACAAAATTTAAAATAACCATATCTTTCACAGCCACATGTCATTATAAAGGCATACGTGTTATAGTAATTGCATAGGAAGATGCACATATGATCATAGTGTATTGAAACAGTACTTGCAAATTTTATTCCTGGCATTGCATAAAACGTGTTGAGAATTTAATACTTAAATCAGCTATAACAAACTATGTAAAATAAAGTTACCAAATAGTAACACCAGAAGTTAAATGTTTAAATGCAGGATTCTTCAAGAAAAAAATAAAATATTTTTTCTCAGAATAGCCACATTTAATACCTACAAATACAGAAAAAAATATTGTAAATCATGAAAACCTATTTGCTTTTAGTCAACCCAATTCAGAACTGCTCACAAGCCCTCTCCTATGAGATACTGAGGACACACATCATCTTCAGAAAATAGATTGAATGAAAACCTAGAGCTATGTTCCTCTACCCTTTAGTCAACTCATGTTTTTCTTTAATAAACCTAGGGGTCTAAAACCCTAATCTGGAAAGATTAATGCTTCACCTCAGAAACATGCATAGTCATATTTACTACAGTACAACATTTAACATATGCAGGAAAGCGAGAGGCAAGGCCATTGCAACTACAAGTTCACCTTGCAAGCCTAAGAAGCTGGTAAGTTGTTAATCATTACACTGTAAAAAACAATACTTTCATTTAGCTTAAAATGTCATTTAAAAAAAATAATTAATGTATTTATGAAAACAAATAAGATTATAAATTATTCATAATATAAATACACATCGAGTATTTTAATGCAATACTTTAAAGATATAGCTACGAGAAAGCTAAAGACTCTCTTACCTTGAAATGGGATTGTAATATTCTTCGTTGTAAACTGAAATAAGATTACAGAAATACAAGTTAATTTGTTCTTTTCAAATTGATTAAAACGAAGCAATAATTTTAATTATCTGCACATTTCCCTTTGCTTATAGCAAAATAAGCTGAAAATAATATGATAGAATCATTTAGGTTAGAAAAGACTCTTAAGATCATCAAGTCCAGCTGTTAACCTAACATTACCAAGTCCAATCTGCCTAATTTGAGGCTTATTATTGCCTATTTCACGTAAAACACCACTCCTAAATGCCTATTGCAGAACCTAACAGACAGCAGATGGACTTCCAGAGGTGCTCAGCACTGAAAAATAAGCAGAAAGTTGCAGAACTGCCTACAGACTCCCAAAGAAAAAAACCTGAGGAACATGGGACAAAAGGAGCTCATTTGTAAGCACCCCATGATAGACTGTCAGCTGCACTACTTGAATTAAGGACATCATATAAACAAATACTACTTTGCTGCTATTTACATTAAACTTTGAATCAACGGTGTTTAAAACTTCCACTTACACTGCTGCTATGTTAAGACGACACAGCTAAATAAAAAATGTTTTATTGTCACTTTGGCAGAAAAATGTCATATACATTGAGACAAGATGTTTCTCTTACATTACCACCCTAAGAACAAAGTTGTTTTTCCCAAGGAAAAATTTCACTTTCCACCTAAAAGCATTGTTTCGAAACATATTTCAACTCATTCCTCAAATGGTTTTGGCATATTAATTCAGGAAATTTCCATTAAATGTTTCCATTACTGCATGAGAACTGCTGCATAAAAATGCTGTTTTGTGAGAAGCTGAAATTATTATTATGATTCAATATTTCAAAATGTCTGACTGCAGGCAAAAATAAAAAGATAAAAATCTAAGTCTTCAAACATTTATTTTCCAATTGCAATATACAGAATGAGTCTGGTCAAAGACCTTTTGAAACTACTGCAGCTGATACTCCATGTGAAGTACACCTTCATTTACATTTCTACATCCTGCAAGTAAGATGTTGCTTCTGCGCTAATGCTTTTAGTGTTGGGCTTATGTTCTTTAAAGCTACAAAATACGCAATTTTCTGTTTAAAAGGAGAGATTAGAGCATACTATCTGAATCAATATCACTATGATTACTTTATTCTAATATCTGTACTGAGAAAAGTAATAGGTGTTTATTTCAAGTGACATTAATTCTAATGTAGCCACTATTTTCCATTAGAACTCAGAAAAGCTTCTTTGGTATCATTTTTTTTCCACTACAGCATTTATACAGCACCTTTATCTCTGAAAACTGGGGCCACAGAAAATCCCAGTTAGCTTTTCTGCTGACAGCAATCCAGACATATGAGGTAATAGATAGCCAGAGCAACTTGATGTAACAATAATTAGAACTCTCATGTTTCCACACTAAATATCACTAACTTTGTTTAGCTAGTATTTTAATTTTTAAAAATTCTTAAAATATCACCCTAATGGAACAACTTACCTTAGCAGGACCTGTTGATAACCATTTAAATTTCCCAATGTATAGACTGTCAAATTCAACATCCAATGGTGCCCTCATCTGTTTTCTAGGTGTGCTTCCAGAAGGTAAGCTGATAGGACATATGTCTTCAATTGACTTTGTTAAATACTGCGGGGGGAAAGGTGTATTTAAATGAGACACTCCCCTTCTGTGACCTCAGGAATTTTCTCTTTAAGTTTGTAAGAATTTACTCCGAAAGTTAACTTGCATATAAGAATTCCATATTAAAAAGCTGTAAATATCATTACAATCATTATTGACAGTGTCTTGCGAGTATCTTACTCCACCTCTAAAGTTCCCGTTACCAAGACAGAACCTGTGCTCTTCACTAAACTAGAGTCAGCTAAAAGTTCTAACAACAGAGCAACACAAAATAGCCCTCTTGATAGCAGAGGTACAGAATCCAACTCAATGCTTATGGTCAAAACAATGCATCTGTGAGAACAGGCAGCATGATCTTTTCTGGCTTGTTTCAGGATTATAGAGAAAATGTAAATTCAGGCCAAAGCAAGCAGAACAAGGCTAATCAAGTCCAAAGTGGGGTAACAATCTTTATGGCTAGTTTCACATTCAAATTACACTGCTAGCCATACAGGAAAGGGAACTTTATCTGTGTCTGCTGTCAGCCAAGATCCTTGAACTGAATTAGAAGAAATGACTCGATGACAAGATGAAACTACTGACTTGAACTAACATAAATATAAAAAAACACTGTGTGAAAAAAAAACTTTTCACAGATTATCTTGACCATGTTCACCTCTAGCTCAGATCACTACTTGTTCCCTCCTGTTTGGTAACACTGAACTTTTCCAAAATTGTATTTATTATCAAATTAAAAAATACATTGTACGTTTTAAAAATATTCAAGCTTCAGAGCCAGAGACCTTCTCCGAAGATTGTCCAGAACTCTATCTGTGAAATGAATTACTGCAGCTACAGCTGGTTCCTGGAACTAAACATATCTGCTCTAGGAATTTCACTTTTGTTCTAACATGCAAGAAAAAATAAACATTAGAGAAATAAATTAAAGGGTTGGCATAACAACACATAGACCAAAAACTGGACTACCTGCTCTGTGGGACTTTCCGTTTTGTCTTCCAATTCCTTTGCTGAGACACAGAAGTCAGACTGTTGGTCTGTGTCTTTATTGTCAGTGGCATTATCCTCCAGCGGCTCTGTGCATTTTGGTTCAGAAGATCCATCTTCATCATCACTGGAAAGAACAACTAAGGAGGAAAAAATAAGTATATATGTATATATACTACAAGATGCAGAGTTAAGAATATTTCATTCAATGTGGATATCAGACAAGCAAAGAACTCTCTCTTGCAGTATGAAACATCAAAGAACATTGCCCAAACCCATCAAGGTCTGTGTATGTGAAAATGTATTCAAAAAGGACTGCTTTGTATCTTTCAGTTTTTACCCAAGATCCTCAAAATTATTTGACTATTAAAAAGGAACAGTCCAAAACATAGCTGCTTCAAAGCGAGAGTACTTTTTCTCAGTTTAAGGAACATTAAAAAGTATCAGCTTGACCTTCCACAGGCACGAAGTCAGCTGCAGCATAAGGACTGGAATTTGAAAATCTTACTCTCTATCCTGTTTCTTGAACACAAGATCCTCTACGCTCCAGTAGAGGACACTGGCACTGGGCACTGTTCTCTAACCTACACAGTGCATTACAAACATGATCTGTCTTCAGTCTTTTATTCCATATGTTTCAACTAGGCAGTCACATACCACTTTTCCTAGTACCTACGCGTTCCAATAATAATTGTCAGCAGCGCAGACACAGTACATACTTGGGTCAACTGAAACAAGGTGCCGATTACCCCTGCAGATTCTGTTCCGTAGCTTGCTCAGATACTGTGATGTGTCCATCTTTAATCTCCTGATGGTACTAACTCGCAGTGAAACCGTGTCCTCGCTGGTGGCAGAAAGTTGTTTCTCCGACAAATCTCTAGGAGGAGACTCTGAGTCAGGTTCCTCTGTGCAGCTGCGAGCAGACCTTATGTGACTGTGGGTGGAAGTGTCTTTATAGTCTCTCTCTAATGGCTGTAGAATACAGTCTGGCACCAGAATTGTATTAGATCTGTGACTCTGTCCATCCTCACAGGGTGTTCTGCAGCTAGGAGACTGAGTTGAACTCAATCTTTCCTCTTTCTAGAAAACAGGAATTAGAAACAGAATATATGTTCATTTCTTGATGTATGACAGTTCAGATCAGTGATCACTGAGACTTGGTAATATGCTAGACAAAATAATTACAGCTTAATGCAGCTGCATTTAGAGTTGAAGTCAGGGTAATTTCTCCCTCCATGTATTCCAAAGGTTATTGCATAAAGGTACTTTTCAAAGTCTACTGTGACCCCCAATCAAACTGAACAATAAACTATTTCTGATTTTTTACCAGGTCTCGCTCTCTGACACTGAAAGACCAAGCATCAGTGACGTCCATTACTTCACAAAGGTGTGGCTTAGTCAACACAGTGAACAGGACTCAGCAACTACCTACTTCTGTGGAACTGTAATCAGTAGGTTACAGAGATGCCTTTGTAGTATTCAAGTGTAAATCACAGTTTGTACTTGACTGACTGGTTCCCTCAGAACAAAACTTTAGGGAAGGGTACAATAAAAACTAAAGAGGAGGGGAAAAGATGATATCTGCAGAATTTCAATCATCCCAAAATACTTTATAATTTTTGTATCAAAGTCTCTAATTAGATCTATAGCATCTGTGAAAGAAGTTTCTTTCAAGTATCTAAATGCCTTATTTCCAAAATTGCTTGACTCGATGCTCTAGTTTGAAGGAACTATTCATACCCCATACTAGTCATACCCCTCTCACAACATTTGTANCTAAATGCCTTATTTCCAAAATTGCTTGACTCAATGCTCTAGTTTGAAGGAAATATTGTCATACCCCTCTCACAACATTTGTGCTACAACGAGCATTTTCCGATGTTGTGGACAGAAGTACATATACTCACTCTTCTTGATGTACCACTGAACTACTTTTGCTCAACAGGTATAACAGTATGCCTAGATATCCTACTTATTAGCATAAATTTTTATTTTGCATGTTGCTACTAAAGTGTGTGTGCACATGCATATACAAATACATACATTAAAATCAAGTGCAACTTACAGACAGTAGAAGTGACTTTTCTGGAATGTGCACATTACAATCATCAGAAATATGGCCACTAGATCTTCTTTTCCTTTTCTCAGAATCAAAAAAGCCCGATTCCTTCTGATTCAGAGTGGTGCTGTTCATGCTTCTGCTCCTCTTTTCCAGTTCATCGTAATTCTTGTTTTCTGTGTCAGGAAAAACAAAGTGATTTAACGGGTTATCCTTAAAAACCTTTGCATTTCTTCATATCTGTTATGTCTTAAATAACATGCATGGAAATAGATACCTTCCACAATAGCTCCTTCCTCTTTTAATTGTGTGTGGCTGCCAAAAATTGTACAATAATTAAGGAAAGATTATTATTGCATGATTAGTTCAGGTAACAGTATAACCAAACACATAGTTCCCTTCCAAGTAAGAATTAGCACTCCATACTTCAAACCTTTTTTTTATCTTCTGCTGGATGCAATGTTCTCCATTTCCTGTTGCAATTTGCAAATTTTACTAACCAGTACTAAAAAGATAGTATGTTCTTCCTGGAGATTCAGCATAGAGCTCATCACTTCTCAGCAGTAAATACAATATTGTCATATAGCATAAATGTTCTAGCAGCACTCACAAACCAGCAGAGCATTCTTAATTTATTGCATTCTTGAATATAAAAGACTTTTTATAAAATCAGGATTATAATGGTGCAGTGAAGCTTTCCTCACTTTCACAGATCTGATTAACCATAGCTTTATTCCAACTATAATAATAAACAACTATTTGATATATTTTACCGTTATCTGTAAAAAACTGCATATTGAGGAAATACATACACTGGGTACAACACCTATTTTATTTCTGAACTTGCCTCATAACGCTAGACTAAAAAAAAGAAAATTTCCAAACAGTTGACAAAATTCATACTTAAAAGCCTGATTATTGCTCAGTACAGACCTTTTATCTGCAGTTTTCGTCTCCTAGAAGTGACGGCATTGTTTTCTGGTTCCTTCGAAGCCTTGGCCAATTTACACAGATCATCATCTGTCTTTCTCAGGCAATGCTCAGATCTGTAAAGAATATTACCTATGAATTATCCTTAATTTTCAAAGAATATTGAATAAAAATCCCAACAGAAACAAAAGTTTGTTAGACCACAAACTTCTGCCCCTCTTGTAAGCATGGGGAGCTTGGCAAGTGAAACACTAATTCACTTTGTGTTATGGAAATACAGAATGAAATTCTGACATGTTCAACAATAGACACTGAAATATTAATTTGCTGTAAAGCATGACTGCAATAAGAACACAAAACAAGAAAAAAGAGAGAACAGTCAATTGAGTGTATCCTTGCCTTTGTCGCGAATGTAATATATTTTTAATTTAGATTGAGAACTGCTAATAGAATCCACTGAACAAGTTCTTGCAATGAGAAAAGACTTAAAATAGAAATTCCTACTCAAAAGGGCTTGAAACAGTAACTTTGAAGGAGGTGTAGGGGAAAGGACAAAAATGAGGAATAAATAGAAAAAAAAAACAACAAACAAACAGAAAAAAAGATTACACATTACAGAAAAGAGGCAAATAGGTGTTCAGCTGAGTTTGTAGTTTCGTTCTAAGACAGACGTGCAAGAAAGTAATTAGTTTGTTTTTAAAAAAAATTATTGCCTTTTTAATAAATAGGAGAATATATTCAGGAAGTACTGGTAGACTAGATAACAGTATGACATCCTCACATTTAAGGTCTACTCTTGTAAACATACTCTCAACTTCTCTGGAGGCTAATTACAGCTGACAAAAGTCTACGTAACTGCATTTTGGTTTCTTGCATATGTATTAGGATAATATTGAGTTAGATGCTCACGTGGTCACATGAGCTTAACTACATTCAGTATGCAAGACTTCTCTTGTAAAAACTTACCAGAGCTACAAGATAAAAGAAACTAACCTTCATGACCTCTGTTTCATTTTCTATGAGAGTTGGAAAATAAAAAAAAGAAAATAAAGAAGATTTCATAGATAAAGCAATTTAGTGCTGCTCTAGAAATCTGTTCCATTCCTCTTTCTGCCACCTCACTTAATCCAAAGGGATTTTGCAGTCATTGTTTTATAATGTGCTTAACTCAAAATGTTGCAGTCTCCAATTTGCAAAGAGCTAAGCGATCATCATAACGACTGATACCACTGGCAGCTAAGTCTGGATCCATAAGGAACATCAACAATGGGAAAGAACATTCGTGACATCTCTAACTAGACAGCCAAAACTGCTGGACACTTTCTGAACTGGTGCTTATTCAGTGCTGTATCTATAGATTGGACTATTGTTGCTTTTTGGGAATACTGTAACGAGAAATAAAGATTTCCAGAGTGCTCTGATACTACAGTGATGAACAGTACATAAGCACAATGGAGAAATTACTGATTAACTTTCCATTCAAAGAATCACAAATAGGACCATAATACAGAAAAAGTGTTTGGTAAATATTCATTCTGAATAATGTAGTGCATTCTGAATGCACTATTAGTCATTCTGTATATTGAACAAAACAGAGTCTTCCACAGATCAGGCAGCTCTAGTTCTGGAAAAACCTCTCTACAGAAAACCTGGTTTTGGAATCCACATCTCTTTCTCAACTTAAATGTTAGTATGCGTAACAGCTATATAGATTTGACCACCTTAGAAGAGCAGACTAAACCATTATGTGTTTTTTAGTATTTGTTTTACATCAACATCACAGTTTTGGTTATTCAACAATTGGAAACATTTTAATAGGAATACTTCAGCTAATAGACTTTCCTAAACACATTTACTCTATACACAAATTCTGCACATTTTATTTTCACTTCCAACCTCCACTGCTAAGTCTGTTTAAAATGTACCTCTTATATATATGCATAAGCTGGAAAGCTATGGGAGTATATACTGAAGTGTTCTCAACAGCTATGATAAACAAGAACAAAACACAAGTTTCTTTACATTTAAGACCTACCTCAAATTTGTTAGTTATACTGATAGATCAGTGATGACTTAAGCAAATGCATTTTATGCCAGGTTGCAGTGAACAAGCAATAAAAAAAAATAAATATCACCAATCCTTACCATCAAAAGCAATGAAAGAAACCAGAAACTAGCAGCAAGTTCTAGCTGATAGAAAAAGGTTAATTTATTACCACTTTGTTCTGATCACACTTTTTGAGTTAATCTGAAATTTCCACAGTACAAAACTGGCACAATTTTCAGTAAAAGAGAGCACGCATTCTAGCTACTCTGACAATACAAAAGAATCTCTATATGGTCATGTGTTCATACATGCATAACCATTGCAAGAGAGGAGTTTACACTCTCATCTGAAAGAAGAGACCCCAAAAGAATCAGTGTAAAGTGTCTTACGCAGAACTTAGCTACAGACAGATGACCACATCATCTCTCTGATGTGATCTTTATTTCAGACAGGGCACCTAATATAACTTGCACTAACATGCTGGTCACTGAGGAGGGGAAGAAAATGCTCCAAATGTTGGTTCCTACTAGTAGCAAGCCTTTTACTTAATACATTAGAAAAGCACATCACAGGAACATAAAATTCAACTACTAGAAAACTGACTAGTTCAAACCATTCTTGTGTTTAACATAAAACTCAACAGCTGCCCTTCAGATATGAGCTTGAAAAAATATGCAAGGTGTTTCCTCAATTTAGTTACGTACAAGAATTCAAACAAATTCCCCGCACTTTAGTCAGGCTAAAGTTATGGAAAACTTTACAAAAAACATTACAAATGTAATACTTCTAAAATGAGACAGTCTAACAAACTGTTCTAAATCCCTCATTTAAATTGCAGCTTTGTCAGATTAATTTATGCAGCAATGAGGATCCCAAAAAACAAAAAAGGAATTCTTACTAATTTAGGTTCTCTAAGACCTAATGAGTATATCAGAATGAGGAACATGACTTGCCCTGAGAATTTTATGATTTCTTTAACCTGAGAACTGTTGATTATTCCTGTCCTTACAAATCCTTCTTATCTTCTTTCCTCTTTCTACTTTCTTCTCCCAAATTTCTTGTTACTTGTTCCTGTGGATACTTTGCTGTTAACAAATAGGTGGCCATAAAAGATGAGAGGAAAACTTTACTCTGCACTCAACTGCCATCTTAGACCAAAACAAATGTTATATAGTTATATCTGATTTCTGCTAGCTTTTTATGTCAAGCGCTACTGTGATGCTCAGCCAACCTAAACACAGGAAGAAAAGAGGAAAAGAAGACGTTAAGCAACGACAGGACACACACACACACACACCCCTCTTAAACAATGGCACTCTGTTGGGATTGAGAACACCGGTGGATTAATGGGAAATGAAACAAACTATCACAGAGAGGAATTTGGAGAAATTTTGCAAAAGAAGTTAATTGAAAATATGCTAGAACGTATGAAAAGCAACAGGAAAGCAAGACTTTGGTTCTGGACACAAAGCCAACTTAAATGCGTTTGAATTACATGGCTATCTTTGCAAATCAAAACACTGATTTTTGTAAATGGAAATTCCTTTTATGAAAGAAAAGTAGCATATTAACATCAGGTGCAGCAAATCAGAATAAATGCAATGTTAAAACAGCTCACTGGAGCGGCATCTTAGTTTGCACTGAGAAAATTGATCTCCTGATTCAAGACAAGAGTATAACAAAATTTGTTTCAGAAAAAATATTTTCCATTGTGAAGTTATGTCATTTCAGAAGACTGGCAAAATCAGCAGTGAGTAACATACCTTTCAGACAGAAAAGTACTTTCATGAGGAGAACTTAATATTTGACATGTCTGTAGGCTGGCAACAGATGATGAGGGTAGTTGACCAGACTGTAATTTGTCAGCATCAGACAAATCTGCATCAATTATTACGTGGCTGTCTATGTATTTTCTTCCAATTTTCGTTCTCAGGACATTCGTCAAGATAACTTTGGGTTGCCTGCCACATATATAACAGTAAATCATAAATACTGCACTGAAATCCAGAGAAAATTTCTTGTTAAAGTCATGTATCTTAGAGGTTTGATAATCATCAAACATCATTACCCTAGAGACAAAACAAAACCCATCAAGGAACTTAAAATGCAATGTAAGCACATAAACACAAAAAAGGAACAAGAGATCAGGATAAGAAATGCTAGCCATGTAATTTCACCTTAGCCAGATACAATTCACACTGCATTGCCTCTAACACATCATGTAAGTATTGTTTAAAAACTGGTAACTGTTTATTTCTAAATAGTTTTTGTACAATATCTGTACATATTTCTCAGAATTATGGAGCAAACAATCTTGATTTTCCTGTGAACAAGAAGCCTCCAAGTGAAGTAGACTGAGTTTTCTCAAGCACTTAATCAACAGATAGAAAAGTAGTGCACCCCCAAAATGGTAGCTTTAGATTTTGTTCCCCTCCTCAATTTCCAGGTAGCATTCTACACAGTAGCAATAGCAAGGCTCAGAAAAACATCTGCAAGGGTTAGGAGAGGAAAGCATCAAAAATAAGATAAATAGAAATATGAAGATGTAACTGCCAATTTGAGCACAGATGTGTAAGAGCAGCATGACTTACTTCATACAAAGTTTCTGCAGCCAGCTTGCCACAGAGCCTTTGATTTACTCACTTTGTGTCTCAAGCTGGGATTTAAAAATTCTACCACTTCCATTGCAATTTATTTTGTGCTAGGATGTAATGACATGGCCTGTTTTGAAGTTGTTGTGAACAACATCGTCTTTTGGGTATGGGCTGCATAATTCTCCTGTTGTATTTATCCACAAAGCACACTCCAGTACAAACTGCATGGTGTCTGGGGAGCACTCAGATTTCTTCTTGCACCAATATATAAATTTGCTTTTAATCAGGAGACTACCTTACAGACAAGATGTTGCAGATGCACACTGGTCATAAGCAGCATGGATATGATTCAGAGGAAAAGTCTGGTACATCCAGACTATAGTATTCTTCTGTAACCTTTGATAAAGGAAGTCCATGAACATCAGAAGCTCAGGCAGAAAACTCAATTAAAAACATATTCACTCTAGCCATACTTTTCCCTGGGTACCTGCAATAGACTGTTGCTTGTGGTGGGCTTGATATGAGTTTCTTCTGACCCTTTATGCCAGTTGTCATATTTTCATGAGTAGTCACAGAATTACAGAATGATACGGGGTTGGAAGGGAACTCTGGAGACCATCTAGTCCAACCCACCTGCCAGAGCAAGTCTGCCTAGAGCAGGTTGCACAGGAACATACACCCTGATACCTACTCTGAGAAAAGAGGGCAGTTACATGCAAGTGTACTCTTCTTTTCACAAGAATAAAAAAATCCAAATGTTTTGAGATTCCAATGGCTGAATCAGAATTAACTGGTCTTGTCAGTACAGGATCCACCTGGAAGCCATCTGATCAGAAAACTCACCACAGAGTGACTGGCACCATCTCTCTCAATCATTATCAAACGGAACCAGGTACAAGTGAATTCAGTCAAGTCAGATGACATGAAAATGAGAACATAGCTCATGAACAAGACAGCTGTGGTACAACAAATACTTTCTCATGAAAAAAAAACAACTGAAAGGAAAATTATTTTGTTTAGTGACATGAGGCAAAGACAACGTACCTTTTAGACAGAATAAGGCTTTGGAGAGTAGGGTTTAAAATTTGCCATATCATTAGGCTGGCAGCAGATGGTGAGGGTGGTTGATCTGACTGCAGCTTGCCAGCATCAGAAAAATTAGCACCAGTTTTAAGTTGCGCCTGTGTATATTTTCTTCCTATTTTCGTCCTCAGGACATTCGTCAAGATAACTTTGGGTTGCCTGCCATACATATAATAATAAATTAATAATAGGGTGTTGAGAATTTAAGTCACATGAATTCAACAAAACTTTTCTGTTGAGTTACTGTCTCTGCATCATACCTTATATCTTCAGTGGAATTAAGTTCTCTTCCCTGACAATTTACAGAGCAGTTCTCTTTCGAGAAGAGGAATCACAAACGTATCTCTAGATCAGGACAGCCTTTCAAGGTTTATGCTTCTGATATCAATAACTAACACATCCATATGTGATTCTGAAGAGGAAAATTTTCAGTGCAGAAACATGGAAATTTAGGTGCATCTTTTTATTGCAAAATGCTGAAAGTGGTGTCACTATGGCCATAGAAATTATCTTGACATTTGCAGGATATGAACATACTCACATTGCAGTATCTTATTTTAGAACAATGAATATTGGTTCCCGTATCACAAATTAGATTATGAAACTGCTGGATAAAAATCAAGAAGCTAGTACAATCTCTCAGTTTGGAAGCGCCAACTGATTTCTATTCAATTTCATTAAAGAAATTACAAATTACAAAGTTAGTAAAAACTCCCTACCACAGATTTGTTGAGGTTGGAAGGGACCTTTCAGATCAAGTCCAACCATCAACCCAACACTGACAAAAACCATCACTAAACCATACTGCTCAGCACTATGCCTACTCATCTTTTAAACACCTCCAGAGATGGCAATTGCACCAATGCTTGATAACCCTCTTAGTGGAGAATTTTTTCCGATCTAAACTTCCCCTGCTACAACTTGAGGCCATTTCCTGTTGTCCTGTCACCTGTTACTTGGAAGAAGGAGCCAACCCCCACCTTGCCACAACCTCCTTTCAGGTAGTAGTAAAGACCAATATGGTCTCCCCTCAGCCTCCTTTTCTTCAGACTAAACAACCCCAGCTGCTCCTCATAAGACTTGTTCTTCAGACCCCTCACCAAGTTCATTGCCATTCTCTGGACCCACTCCAGCATCTCCATCCCTTTTTTGTGGTGAGAAGCCCAAAACTGGACACAGTACAAGAGACGGAGCCTCATCAGTGCCAAGTACAGGGGTGGACGATCACTTCCCAAGTCCTACTTGCCACGCTGTTCCTGATACAGGCCAGGATGCTGTTGGCCGCCTTGGCCATCTGGGCACACTGCTGGCTCATGTTAAGATGGCTGTCAACGAAACATGCCCCGGTCCTTTTCTGCCAGGCAGCTCTCCAGCCACTCTTCCCCAAGCCTGCAGTGCCGCATGGGGTTGTTGTGAACCAAGTGCAGGACTCTGCACTTGGCCTTATTGAAATTCAACCCATTGGGCTCAGCCCATTGATCCAATCTGTCCAGATCCCTCTGAAAAACCTTTTACCCTCAAGCAGGTCAACACTCCCACCTAACTTAGTGTTATCTGCAAACTTATTCAGGGTGCACTCAATCCCTTTGTGCAGATCACTGATAAAGGTGTTAAAGAGAATCAACCCCAACACTGAACCCTAGGGAACATCACACACAACTGGTTGCCAACTGGATTGAACTCCATTCAGCACCACTGTCTGGGCCTGGCTCTCCAGTCAGTTTTTAACCCAGTACCCTCATCTGAGCCACGGGCAGTCAGTTTCTCCAGGAGAACGCTGTGAGAAATCATGTCAAAGGCTTTACTAGAGTTCAGGTAGACAACATCCACAGCCTTTCTCTTATCCACCAAGTGGGTCACTGTCACAAGAGATCAGGTTTGTCAAGCAGGACCTGTCTCTCATGAACCCATGCTGGCTGGGCCTGATCACCTGGTCATCCTTCATGCGGCACATAATCATACTGAGGATGATCTGTTTCATAAGCTTTCCAGGCACTGAGGTCAGATGGGTCAGATGGACTGCAGTGCCACAGATCCTCCTTCCATCTCTTCTTGTGGCTGGGTGTCACATTTGCTAGACACCAGTCAGCCAGGACCTCCCCAGTTGCAAAGAACTGCTAATAAATGATGGAAAGTGGTTTGGTTAGCATTTCTGCCAGCTCCCTCAGTAGCCTCAAGTGGATCCCATCTAGCTCCATAGGCTTGTGTTTAGGTGCTATAGCAGGTCCCACACCATCTCCCTTTGGATTAAAGGGGCTTCACTCTGCTCCCCACTGATATCTACTACCTTAGAGGTCTGGGTACTCAGTGAACAACTGATTCTACAACTACAGACTGAGGCAAAGAAGGTATTAGGTACCCCAGCCTTCTCCTTATCCCTTAATACTACGTTACTGCTCCCATCTAATAAAGGATGGAGATTCTCCTTAGCCCTCCTTCTATTACTAATGTATTAACAGAAACTTTTTCTATTGTTCTTAATATCCAAAGCCATGTTAAGTTCTAGTTGGGCTTTGGCCCTTCTAATTTTCTCCCTACATAGCCTCATAACATCTTTGTAGTCTTCTTGAGTGGCCTGCCCCTTCTTCCAAAGGCCATAAACTCTCCTATTTTTCCAACCATATCTCTGTGTTCAGCCAGGCCAGTCTTTTTCACCAATGGCTTGTTTTGTGGCACACAGGGACAGCCTAGTCCTGTGTCTTTAAGGCTTCCTTCTTGGAAAATGACCAGCCTGCCTGGACTCCTTTGCTCTTCAGGACTGCCTCCCAAGGGACTGTCAAGCAAGATCCTGAAAAGACTAAAGTCCGCCCTCCAGAAGTCCAAGATGGCAGTTCTGCTGACCCCACCACTCCTTGTTTCTCTAAGAATTGAAAACTCTTATCATTTTGTGATCACTGTGCTCAAGATGGCCTCCACCATCATATCCCTCACGTGTCCTTCTCTGTTTACAAACAACAGATCAGCAGGGCTCCTTTCCTAGTTGGCTCCCTCAGCAGCTGTGTCAGGAAGTTATGCTCAACACACTCCAGGAATATCTTAGATTGTTCCCTATCAGCTGTATTGTACTCCCAGCAGATATCTGGTAGGTTGAAGTCTCCCACGAGGACAGGGATTGGTGTGATCTTAAGACTTCTCCCAGTTGCTTGTAGAATATTTCAATTACCTCTACATCCTGGTTGGACAACCTATAAGTGACTACCACTATGGTATCTGCCTTGTTGGAGCTCTTCGTGATTCTTACCCACAAACATTCCATACTTTTGTCACCATCATTAACTTCTTGACATTTGTACACACTCACCACCCCATCTCCTCTCCTTCCTTGCCTGTCCCTTCTGAAGACTTTGTAGGCAATTAATGCACCACTCTAGTTGTGCAAATCATCCTGACATATTTCTGTGATGGTGACTACATCATAGTTTTCCTCCTGCACAACAGCTTCTGGCTTCTCCTGTCTGTTGCCCACGCTGCATGCATTAGTGTAGAAGCACTTCAGTTGGGTTACTGGTCCTGCCGCCTTTTTGCTGGGAGAAATCCATTCCCAGATGCAGCCATAGTTTCTAATCCATCAATGACATTTGCATCTCTGCTGCTGCATGGATCTTCATCCCCTGCCTTCACTGAGTCACGAGACCAAGGGACCTCACTAGCGTCCCATCCCACAGACACTGGCATGCCACCCCCATTGGTTTACCTCTGGAGAACCTGGTTTCATTCTCTTCCCTCTACAAATCTAGTTTAAAGCCCATTCAATGAGCTGTGCCAACTCCTGTGCCAAAATCGTTTTCCCCCTTTGAGATAGGTGTACCCCACTGGTCTCCTGCAGGCCTGGTGTCACGTAAACCAACCAGTCATCAAAAAAATCACAGTCCCACTATTGACAGCAGGTATTGATAGGCTGGCTCTTCTTGTTGCTTCCCTACAACTAGAATGCAAACAGTGAACACTACTTGCACTCCTGACCCCTTAAACCAGTCATCTGAAGGCCTGGAAGTCTCCCTTGCTCACCCTTTGGTTTGTTATCAGTTCATCTCTGCCTGCCTGAAAAATTAGTAGTTAGAAAAAAAAATTATTAGTGGGTAGTAATCTGAAGGGCTGACCAGGGAGGGAAGTTTTCTTTTTATATCCTTAACCTGGGCCCCAGGGAGGCAGCAGACTTCCCTGAGAAGTGGGTCCAGTCTGCAACACAGATACCAGGGTTTCTGACATGAGAGATTGGTTCTATGAAGGCAATGAGAAGTCATGTGTACAAAGATGGTCTCTTCAGAAGACTAACTTAAACCACAGGAGTGCTCCTGAATGTTTTAGGCCAGGTATACAGAGTATATATAAGTCTTGGTAAAAGAATGTGACTACTAATGCAAAGAACTGTTGAATACATGCTTTAGCTACTGAAAAGTTTACAAAGTAAAAACAGGTCGTGAGGGACAGTGTCGTAGCACTAATGTATGACATGGTAGAGCCCAACTGTAGCAGCCTAGCAAGCATATACCAAGCCTACAACATGTTCTTGATTTAGTGTAAGAAGCAATAGACTTAATAGACTTAAGTCCCCCCTAAGTCAGAAGTTCTAGGTTGTTTTTTCCCCCGGGCTTCTCAAATGTTCAGAGGTGAAGCCATAGTTTAATACATAAGATAGCTTACAGTGACCAGACTTACACATCATTTGTTGTTTGTCCAAATCTGAGGTGTATTAAAAATAAGGAATATATAAGCAATACCTAAAAATACCTATAAAAAATATTTACATTGTAGAAATGTGATAAAAATTCACAATTCAGCTACACAAGAACCTATCAGATTGTTAAGAAAATTTACAACTACTAAAGCAGATAAAGGCAATTTCAAGGTAAAAGTCATCAAGTAACGTGCTAATTCATCTCATGAAACTAGACATTTATTTTTGTGCTTTAATTTTTAACACTGCCTCCTTAAATGTAAGGAAAAGCCTAAACTACTTTAGAGGTCCAGTTACTAACGAACTGTAACAGAAAGATATTTATTCTTTTGAGGTCCCAGAACAGATGAAGCAATGAAAAACTAAGCCAGATACTTCCCGTCTTCCTTTAACAGAACTAGAAATCACAAATCAAACCTTGAAGTATCTAAATGGCATTTTTCTTCCAAACATGGAACAGTTGCAGAAGTGGGCCCTGGCAATATGAAGATTTGAATCAGAAATTGTTTCTGCTTAAAAAAAGTTTTAAAACCATCACTGCAGAGCACCATGAGACAACATAAATGTGTTATTCTCTATGGAACACTTCCGTTCTAACTAGAATCCTGATGAGCTTTACAGTCTATGTCCCAGATCTAAATTCTTTCAGTTTCATTGTTTTACCTTGTAGAAATGCCAGGTTTATTTTTTTCTGTCAAACAAAATATAACATAATGAAATGTTACTGAACTTAGCCTGAACTTGCAAAGTAATTAATTAGTCCAGTGGAACATATATGGTCACAGAGTCTTTATGTCAACTGTATGATCAGGATTTGTAAAGGTAACATAAAAGATTCTGTTTAACAATGTCATCATGACAGAGAAAGCCCAAAGTAGGGGGTAAAGGAGTTAGAAGCAGAATTTCCAGTGAAACTGGATTTCATTAACAATACTTTGTTGGCCACCTTGTAAACTCAGGTCTGACGTCCTCTTCTCACATTCATAGAATCACAGAATTCTCTAGGTTGGAAGGGACCTTTGAGATCATCTAGTCCAACCATCAACCTAACTGATGAAAAACAACAACCCATCACTAAATCATGTCACCGACTGTTCTGTCAACCCATCTTTTAAAAACCTCCAGGGATGGTGCCTCAACTACTTCCCTGGGCAGTCCATTCCAACATTTAATCCTTTCAGTGTAAAAATTTTTCCTGATAGCCAATCTAAATTAATCCAATTCACATCAGGGTAGACCTTGATAGGCTTTAGGCCCTTTGATAACTTGGTTTACTGATTCTTATTAGGCACAGAATTCACAATGTTTTTCATTTCCTGGATTTAAATGGTGTTTATACATTTTAAGTGAGTTTCTTTGCAAAAAGGATCTTACAATTTAAAACACACATGCACCCATGCAACCAGCTTTGCACTGGAAATCTGTGCAAAGGAGAGGAACCTCCAACAAACAACAGGGAAGAAAACATTATACATTTGGCTCTTCTTAAAGGTGTCAGTGCCAGGTTAAAACACCACTTCATCTGTGGTGAAAGTTTTTGGCTGAAGATCTTGATAGGGCACCTGGTTACGATCTGATCTTCAGAGCTGTACAGTGGCTTCAGAGCTTTCAGTGGCTTCCCTCTCCAAAAGGGCAATGACACCTGGTGACATTTCTTGAAAAATCATGTCATTAAGACTGGACATAAAATAGATTTGGGAAAAACAGCTACACTTAGGACAGCCCATACAGTTGTAAAGCATGATTACGACACAGATCCCTAAATTACCTGTTAAATTGTCCACAAAATAAAATTGTCCGAAATAAAGCAAGTCATGCAAAAGACATTTGAAAAGAATAAAAATTAATGTCAAGCAGGAAAAAAGCAAGAAAAGTATGCATTAAAAGCAAGTCCCACCAGCGGACCCATCAAGTAACCTGTACAACAGTAATACTGGAGGCATCTTGGTGAAGGAAAACCAAAGGCAATTATCTTTGTTTCTAAAGCAAGCACCTACTTTACCCTCCCATCTCTACCTCCACAAAAGTGAAAAAGAAAATAATACACAAAGGTAATGAAAACATACTTACACAAGGATGGAGCAGAAAAATAACAAACACAAACCTATTATGAAACATGCTGCTATCCGCTCCTGGAGAGTCTCAAATCACTTTTCACAGGCAAAAGGTATTACCCAGCCTTACAAAACACAGGACCAAAAGCTATTAATTGTTTTTGAGGTATTAGTTGTCCTTTGAGGAAAATGTTTGACTTCTACTTCACTCCATTTTCAGAGGTGCTAGATGCAATTCCTTTCTCAATTACTGTATTTGTGTATGAACTGGTATTGTAACCACTGGCACAAATTTTTTTCAAATTTGTGTTAGAGAGGTACGACCAAGATGAGACATAAGGCCAACAACCTCCTTTTGCAGAAAATTACTAATTGCCTACATCAACATCTTCATACCCACATTCTTCTACTAGTAAATTTGAGTTTTGGGAAATAAGTATTTTGACAGTGGGATGCCATACACCACAGGAAGGTTGCTCCACTGGGTCCCAAAAAAAGCCTTTGTCTGCTTCCATCTACTTCAAGGCTCTGACCTTTCATCAACTGATTAGAAGTCAATGTTTTGACAGCAAAGTTGAACATCCCTACTAGCCTCCTTGTTTTGCTGGACCAGGAAGTTATTACTGCCAAAATGAGTTCGCAAAGGCAAGGGGAACCAGCACGTAAATGATTCAGCTGTGCCACATATTTCAATTAATGTTTTAAACACTGAGCTGAAATTATCATACACATCTTACTTAAGTACTCCTCACACCCTCCCCCTAAAGAAAACATGACAGACCAAGACAGGAAGCTTGAATTTTGACACAGTTTCTACTTTCACAGGGAAATGTTGACACAATTTCTATTTTTATATGGGTTTGATGGATGGACCGCTCGGCATGCAAGGAATTAGCGGGATGGTCACACTCAAAGAGTTCCAGTCAACGGCTCGATGTTCAAGTGGAGACCAGTGATGAGTGGAGTTCCTTAGTGGTTCATATTGAGACAGGAACTATTTAACATTGTTAGCAATTTAACATTGTTGGCAGGATTGATTGCACTCTCAGCAAGTTTGCTGATGACAGCAAAGTGTGTCAAGCAGGCAACACACTGGAGGGAAGGGGTACCATCCAGAGAGACCTGGACAAGCTTGAGAGGTGAGCCCATGTGAACCTCATGAAGTTCAACCACGGCAAGTGGAAGGTCCTGCACCTGGAGCACAGCAATCCCAGGCAAAATTACAGGTTGGGTGGAGAATGTATTCAGAACAGCCCTGACGTGTTGGCAGATGAGAAGCTCAACATGAGTTGGCAATGTGTGCTGGTAGTCTGGAAAGCCAACCATATCCTGGGTTGTGTCAAAAAAAAGTGTGGCCAGCAGGCTGAGGAATGTGATTCTTTCCTTCTACTCTGCTGTCATAAGACCACATGTGGAGTACCACATCCAGCTCTGGGGTCCCCAATGTGAGGAGGACATGGACCTGTTGGAGCAAGTCCAGAGGAGGGCCACAAAAATGATCAGAGGGCTGGAGCACCTCTCCTATGAAGACAGGTTGAGAAAGACAGGCTTCAGGGAGACTTTATAGCAGCCTTCCAGTATCTAAAGAATACTAAAGGCCTAAAGAAGGCCTACAGGAGAGATGGGGAGGAACTCTTTATGAAGGAATGTAGTGAATGAGGGGTAATGGTTTGAAACTGAAGGAGGGGAAATTTAGAATAGATATTAGGTAGATATTCTTTACTGTGAGGGTGGTGAGACGCTGGAACAGGTTGCCCAAGGAAGCTGTGGATGTTCCACCCCTGGAAGTGTTCAAGGCAAGGACGGATGAAGCTTTGAACAACCTGGTCTGATGGAAGGTTTCCCTGCCCCTGGCAGGGAGGTTGGAACTGGATGGTCCCTTCCAACCTCAACCATTCTATGATTTTGTTTCTTTTTTGTTTTGGTTGTTATTTCCCTCTAATTCAGGTGAATGCAGAAGTAATACAGCTAAAGTAAGTGGATGCCTCTAAGCTCTATTTCTAGGTGGTGATAGTTACTCTTGAAATAGTGCTATCCACTTTGACAGTAGAAAGTTTTATAAGTGGGACACAAAACATTATTGACCAATTATATAAATACCATATGTAACTTTCTGCAATTACACTAGTTTATTAAACTATTCCAATTTCATGACAGTTCTTATCTGTTTTGTGACACCATTGCAGGAACCTGTAAGAGACCTCCAGCATGAGGACTAGGGAATTAACTTGCTTTGAGAGCCCTGTCTGTTATCACAAACAAATCACTTGACAATTATCTTTCACAAGACAATGAGCAGAGGTGTTCAAGTGAGAGCAGTAATGATTGCTGCTTCCAGCACCCATGGTCTCACACCACAGCAGGACTCAAAGAAGCAATCAAAACCCAAATTTTGTGATCCAGAACTTCAGTTAAAAATACAAATAAAGGCGGACTTGTGCTGATAAACCATTTTGTCTTTTCTGACTAAAATTAAGCAGCAATAATAATGCTCAAGGAACACTTTAAATGAAACATGCCTCCCTATAAATTTGAGATTAGCTCTTATCAATAAAGACAAGTGCTTTTAAAACATTAGTAGCTAACAGGACTTTGTCATTAAGACCCACTTTCTGCTTTTCAATACAAATTAAAGTTTCTCATTGGGAAGAAGGAGCAGAGAAACTTGCATTAAAAATTCTCCCCATGCCACTTCATACTTATCTCCTCACAGTTTTGTCCGTTCTCAGACTTTCACTCAACAAACACCATCTCTTTAGAACCTGCAC
>VZRU01004120.1:359-46941 GCA_013398155.1 Pedionomus torquatus | reverse complement strand
GGGAGGGAGCTGCGGAAGGACGGGCCCGGCCCCAGGGCTGAGGGGAGGAGAGGCGGCGAGCGGGGGAAGGAAGGTTTGGAGCAGGTAGGATGCCCCGGTGAGCTCTCTTCCTGGGTGTCGCTGCGGCGGCCGGGCCTCAGCAGCAGGTGAGGAGCCCTGGCAGTTCGTCTCTACAGGCTCTGGCGGCACCTGCGCCCGCTTACCTCGGATTTTGTAAAACACAGCAGCTTCATGAGGCGCTCGGCCTGTTGTGGGAGCGCTCCTGCGCCTTGGGGGTGTGTGCAGGATTTGGAGGGGGCTTCTTAGGGCCGCGGAAGCAGTAGCCAGAGGAATAATGCACCCCGGGTGGCCTGGTTTGGGGAAGCTTAGTCAGCCGCTCCTGGGTTTTTACCTTGCTATTATTTGTCTTCCGTGGTTTCTAGTTCTCTGGCTTCATTGCAAGCTTCTAGGTTCTGTTGCAGACAGTCTTAAAAATACAAGTAGCTGAAATATTGGGACTTGGCAGGTTTTTTTGAGGCTGCAGGCAAGCTATGTAAGCCTTGTTTCTACCCACAGATTTCTAATGTCACAGTGAAATGAAATAAGATACTGATTTCACTGATGTCTTTTGTAAAACACTATTAACCAGTTTAATAAAACTTGCTGTTTGATGGGAGGAAAGATCAAATATGTTAGAGGTACTGAAAAACCAACAGGGCGAAGGTGACAGACACTGAAGGTGAAGGCTTAGAAGAGCTGCAGTGCCACAGATATTCCTGCCTGTTTTGTAGCAGCTGAGACCCAGAAGGGTGAGTTATAGTGATCACTTGTTGGGTGACTCTCCCTTCCTTTTCTGCTTGTGTCAGAGAGCACTGTCAATGCTGGTTATGGTTTCCTGTATTCCTGTGCAGTGTTGGAAGATACCTAAGAAATAATTTGGGATTTGGAGACTGCTGCTCTCAGTTGTGGGATAAAGCAGCAGACAACTTTTACATCCACATGATGTGGTTATACTGCACTCATAAGTTCTTGTTGTTTCATGTCCAGTGATCGTTCTTTCCCTTTATATAACTGACAAGCTGGTGGTGCTTTCCAATAGCACAGCATGTCTGTGGGTCATCTTTGAGCTGCTTGCATAAAAGCCGGCAAAGGTGGTAGAAAACAGGCATGTTCTGACCCATCGGGAGGAGCGATGTGTGTCATCTTGCCGTCATAAGTATACTCTTGGGTTGTAGGCTGGCATGATGACTTCATAGGCCATTACAGAAATATTGAGAAACACATTACTAGTAAGAAACTTCTTCCCTCCTGTATCTAATTGCATAGCTCGAGAAGGAAGAAGTAATTATTTCTGCTTGCTAGATCACGGGGCAAAAAACACTGCTTACCTCATGTCTGCCAGCAGCCATACACAAGATACTGTCCCTGAGTAGGGCTAGAGGAAGCACTGAGCACCACAGGAGGTGGCTGAGGAAGATGTTGAGCTTTTTGTGATGGCAGTGAGTCACCCTGGGTTTATTTGTATGCTTGCAGTTGATGGGAAAGAACTGCAACTGCGGGGAGGTCGGACTAGATGACCTTTGCAGGTCCTTTCCGGCCTGGATGATTCTGTGAGTCTAACTGAATGATGCAAGGCAAAGATCTTCAGTCCTTGTGAGGAACCAGTGATGCATTTTAGCCTATCTAAGCTCCGGGTCTACTATATGTTTAATAGCACGTCTGGATTTCTTGGGCTAAAAAGATAGTTTCCTTCCAGTGTAGTCTGAATGGTTTATTTCAGCTTAGTGTTTTGCTGGCCCGCTCTCCCATGTGATGTGGTGCTGTGAGAACCATGTTTTGTTTATATCAGAACTGGAAGCAGAATAGTGTCATCAGAATGAAGCTGTTCATGGGGTGGTTAGCCTTTCTTAGTTGGCCAAAGTGCTTTAGTTCCCAGCGTTGCTACCTATGTGCTGCATTGTGCAGCTGTTTGTAGCTGTATCCCTCCTGTCCTGAGTCAGACTATACAGCTTCAGTATTGAGCTTTGCTCAACAAACTGAAGTGTCTGATGTGACTGGAAGCATGGAGTTGTTTAGATGATAATCAATGGGACTTCCTCTTATACACAAAGCTGGTGATGAGTGTTGGGAAGACCAGGGAATACAGAAGCACTCAGCTCTGCCTTTATGAGAATGGTTGTGTGAAGCAGCTTATTCATCATGAAATCATTAGAGAATGGTTTGGGTTGGAAAGGACCTTAAAGATTCCAACTCCTCTGCTATGAGCAGGGACATCTTCCACTAGACCACCTTGCTCCAAGCCCCATTCAGCATGGTCTTGAACACTTTTAGGGATGGGGCAGCCACAGCTTATCTGGGCAACCTGTTCGTGTTTTACCACCCTCAAAGTAAAGAATTTCTTCCTAATATCTAATCCAAATATCCCCTCTTTCAGTTTAAAACTATTATCCCTCATTCTATTGCTACACTCCGGATAAAGAGCCCCTCCCTGTCTCTCCTGTAGGCCTCCTTTTGGTACTGGAGGGCTGTTGTAAGGTTTCCCTGGAGCCTTCTCTTCTCCAGGCTGAACAACCCTAGCTGTCTCAGGCTGTCTGCATGGGGGAGATGCTCCAGCCCTCTGATCATCTTTGTGGCCATCCGACTCACTGCTTCTTACACTGGGGGTCCCAGGGCTGAACGCAGTACTCCTGTGCATATGTAATATTAGGAATGAGCTATCAGAGGGATAGCAGGGATTGGTGACAGCATACAGCCAGTCATAGTTTAATGGACTCTTTGTGTTGGTCTGTACGTCATAGCAGCAGGGATCTGTAAATCCTTCTGTAGTTCACTTGACAGCTACTGTTTGTGCTTGTATGTGAAAGCTAAATACATGTTGGTTTGTTGTAGAACACAAGTTGTAGAGCAAATATCTGGGACGTTACATTTGAGACATGACAGTTGGCCAGTCAGAATTCAGTCATGTTTTACCTCAGCCTCTTCCCCTTGTTCTGTTTAGTGTAGGCATATTCAAAAGAGGGACCTTCTTAGCTTCTTATTAGGGTAAGGAAAGAATCTATATGAAATGTTCTGCTCTGCTCTAAAGAACAAGAGGGGAAGCTACAGTCAGTCCTGCAAGTGCTTTCTTCCCCACCCTGTAATAAAACAGGATCCGACTAAAGGTACAGGACCTTTCAGAAACCCCTTTAAAACTTCTGCACACCCATAATGTGTATGCATAGAGTTCTGCAGGGCTTTTGGTTTTGGGGTTGTTTTCAGCAGATTTTGTGCTTGGGCTACTCAGTTAGTGGTTGCTGTCTGTAGTCAAAACGTGGTATTGTTTGTCACCACTGAGAACATTTCTTTGCAGATTGGTAAAATTTAAGAATGTGTCTTGCTCTCCTGGGTTTGTGCACTGAAGAGTGCTCTTTTTACAGTTCTGTTACAAAGCTTATTCAGGTAGATGAAGTTTTTTTTTTTCTTTGAATGTAAAAAATCATATAAAAATCAGGGTGATTTTCATCTGAAACTTCATACATCCAACTAGACTTCTTGAGTGGCCTGTGCACTGACATGTACAGTGTGCTAGTAGATCCATGACGTAGACAACATCTTAATAGTTAAAGTTTAGGTTCTGTGCAAAATCTGGGCTGCTTATAATAAAAGTAACATCAGAGCTCCGTGAGCATACACTGTATGCTAAGTATTAATCCCTGATTCTTGATTCTCGTGTTGTACAGCCCCTCTCCACTTCTTTCTTTACCTGCTTCAGCACCCTGTGTTGTGGGAGCTGGGAGTGCTGGAACAGAGAGATCTTGCAAGTTCCAGGAAGGAAACCTGGGTGTAGAAGGAAGGGAGTAGAGAGGGTGGCTGTGATGGAACCCCACCAAATCCAGGGTAAGGGAAACTGGTGGGCAGAGCTGCTCTGTAGAGGGACCTGAGCAAGCGGGAAGAATGGTCTGGCAGGAACCTCACAACGTTGAGCAACACAAGGTTGTGCATGTGGGACAATAATCCCTGTGTGCTCCTGCAGGGGTGTGCAGCAGCTCTGCAGGAAAGAACCTTGGTTTCCCATGGACAATTAGCCTGTGCAGCCCTGAGGGCAAAGTGGGCTTCATCGGCAAGCTGTAATAATCATGTTAAGGCAAACAATTGTTCAGTTACTCTGCTACATTTGGCATTAATGAGGCCACGTATAACAGTGTCTGTTTGGGCACCCAGTTCAAGAAGGATATCAACAAACTGGGGAGAGTGTGGCAGAGGATCACCCACTAAGATGGTGAAGGACTGGAGCCCATGACACAGGAGGAGAGACTGAGTAAACTGCGCTTGTTTTAGTTTGGAGAATAGAAGGTGAAGGGGCAAGGGTCTAAAGCTTTTTGCTGCTTCTAATGGGATTGTAGTGAAGACAGAGCCACATACTTTCCAGGTGTGCCCAGTGACAGGTAAGGGGCTACAGCCACAGGTGGCTAGAGGAGATTTTTGAATTTAATGTGTGGAGAGGTATTCACCATGGGAGTCACTAAGTGCTGGAACAAATGCCCAGAGTGGCTGTCAGGTCTCTGCCCTCAGGTGGTATCAAAACTCAGTGGATGAGGCCCTGAACAACCTGTCTGAACTTGGTCCTGCTTTGATTAGGAGGTTGAATTGGAAATCTCCTGGGGTTCCTTCTGACTGAAACAAGTAGTAGCACTCTTGGTGCTGTCATACTGTGCCACAGTTTTTACCTTATGCTGAAATCCTCTGCAGCAAGTTCCCTCTGCACAGCAACATCACTGTGACACAGGAAGTTAGCTAGGCACTGACTGTCTCCAATTCACAAGTTGTGTCCTTCTTAATTCTTTGTCTGAATGTTAAGAGGAGTGCAGCCATTGGTGGTATCTCTGCAATGTTTTGGGGTTTTTTATTTGCATTTGAATAATGAAATACTTAAACCCTCAAAGCTTAGAGCTTGTGCATTTTGAAGTGCTGCTTTAGATATTGAATGGTTAAGTTACAGGAAAGTATAAAAGCATAAAGTTGGAATTTCAAGTAACTCTTACTTTCTCTTTTTAAGGTCAATGAATGGTCCTTGAAGATAAGGAAAGAAATGAGGGTGATTGATAGACAGATCAGAGGTTTGTACTTATGTCTCATTTTTTTATTTTTCCTTTCCCTGTCTGCCTTCAAGGTTTTTTTTTTGCTTTAATTGAAGCAAGCTGTGAAATCAAATAACCTGGGGTACTCTGTAATGTCTGGAATAAAGGAGGATTAATATGATCCTGCGACCAGATGTAGTCTGTGTTATAAAATGACATCGCCGTAAAGTTCTCTAAGTAAAATTTTCAAAAGAACCTAAATATTATATGCTTCAAATAGGACATAATGCTCTTAAATCCCCTTTGATAAAATGAAGTAGACCCGTTGTGCAGAATTTCACCCACATTGTTTTAATCAGTACAGTATAGCTGTGGTATGTAATTTCACATGTAGAAAGTTCCACAGGTGTGTACTGGCATGAAGTACACATGCTAAACCAAAGTCTTGCTGTCAACTTAGGAAAACTGCAAACAGGAGGATGGCAGAAGGCTTCTCATGGTAGGAGTTTTGCTATTAAATTATAGCAGAGGTCTTGAAGAGGTTTTGAAAAGCAGAGGAGTTGCTCATTATTACACTGCCGTTACCTCAGTTTCTTCCTCTCTCTTCTGCCCAGAAGATTTGGGCTAGATTCTGTTTTCCCCTTTTTGCCTTAGCTTGCCCTCAGGATTGGTCTGTGGGATGTGCTGGTATTTTGTGTTGGCATCTGGTTATTAGGCACATACCTGTTTTGAGTGACTTCTCAAGGAGTACATTCTCCTTTGCCCCTTTCCTTGCCAGCCCCACGCTTCTGGAATGAGCTGGCGGGGTTCATATATTCTCCCACTTGTAGATTGTACGAGGTGGTTGGAGGGAGATGCTCATGCAGTACAAAGTCTGTCTTTGTCCTCATCTGTGAAATGAGGACAGGGTTTATGCTTCTTCCAGGAAAACCAATGTACAGTGGTGTTCATTATGTTTGTGAATTGATTTGCATTCTCCGAGGTACATTGTGTAGCTGTATCAGGCACCGGACGACTGAAACGTGGCTGATAGTAATAGCAAAGTATGTTTTGGAGTCTGCATCTTCCATGGGAGCAAACTATCCACATGTTCACTATTGGCAGTATCTTGAAATTAAGTTTTTCTGTCAACTTTATGCATACCATAATACTTCTAATAGTTTATGTAGACACTAGGCTATGTGGTAGTCTGATATTTTGATGTGGATGTAAATCTAATTATTGTAGCAGCTCCAAAATCTGTAGCGCCTCATGTATTTTAGAATATAACATTCAAAGAAATAGAGCTCAGCATGTCAGAGCTCAGACTAACCACCAACCATCTGCTATTCTGGTAATTCTGATAAAGTGCGGAATGTCATTTTAATGCCTGTATTGTGCTAGGATTTCCCACCTTACCAAGTGTCAGCTGTGGAATTCCATAACTCTGCTGGGCACTTACAGTGCTAGCAGGCTGCTGCTGAAAGATGACAGCCACATGCCACTAGAGCCGTTGGTTGGTTGCTTTTTTTCCCAAAATTACCCACTGTGGTTGGATTCTGCCATGTTTTATCATTTCAGTTGACACAGGCACAGGAAATCACTGTAATCCTTGAGTAAGGATGCTGAGCCAGGACCTTTCAGTTTCTCTGGGGAGACTGTGCTAGATGTCTTTTGATATGGCAACACTCGCATCCACCTGGGACTGACTGAGTGGGCTTGGATCACACACACCTGGCTTGCCCAGTCAGTGCAGTTACTAATACAGGAACAAGCCGTTTCAAACCATCTGTTGTTGGGAGTCTTGCTGCTTTAGTGACTTCTATTCGGTGTAGGTTGCTTTTGAGGGCTTGGAAGGGTCAAAGAAATGAAAAGTGACTTCAGAATTGGCTTTTTTGAGTTAATATAGTTAGAATAATACATTAACTTTATGCTTTACTGAGCTTGCAAATCCCTCTCGCAGGTGTTTTGGACTGCTTTGTGCCTCTGTTAAGCTTGGTAATGCTGCAGAGGGACCGGTTGTTGCAGTGACTTGGCTCACTAGATGTGCGCAGCTGGCGTTGACCTTCAAAAGTGGAGTTGACTGTTCTTGCATATTTGTGCCGCTAATCTTGTATTCAGCAGTTCATCATGCTAGTGGAAGCATTCGCTTGACTACAAGGCCACCCTATGCTAGTTTGGATGTAGTAACACAGTACTTGTGGGTGTATTCAAAATGAATGTCACAATTCCTCAGTACTGCTGGATTACTCCTGGTGTTTTCTGTCTTCTGCTGTACTATTTCACCTGTTTCTTACCTGTTCTGGTACGTTGGGACTTGGCTCATTCCTGCGTCTGAGGAATGAATGTTTTCAAGCTTGTGACCTTTCTGCAGATAATAGTGGGACAGCAGCAAGGAATGTTTTTCTGATTATGATTCTACAGATTCCTGCCAGTCCTTTAGGATAGAGAGGCCATTGAATGGTGTTGAGAGAATGACTCATCTTAAGCACAGGGTTTAACTCCTCCATGAGAAGCTGCATCAAAGTCTCCAGCTTGGCATTAATGCCAAGCGTGCATCAATGCCTTTGTTTTTTATAAAAGTGCAACTTTTGATTCTTGCCTGTATATTGCTAGAAATTCTTGTTCTTGTGGTTCAACTCTTTGCAGGAAAGTGTACCTAACCCCTACTATCTGAATTCTTTATTTACTTTAGGATAGGCTGTTTTTTACAGAGTAACTTAGAGCCACATTTCATCAGTGGCTAATTTATTGCTGAGTCTAGAAAAGGAAGGGAGTTGCTACAGCTCCTGCGTGTTCCTACACTTCTTACTCTGAGCGTTATGAGGTGCCTGGCTTCTGTTGTACACAGCTGGCGTTTTCTGATGAGGCAGATGTGTGAACAGTCACATCAGATTTGCTAGAGAAACCTGTGTTATTTAAGAAAGCCTGTTTAGTGAATAATATTTCGAATCAAACTATTTGGTGCCCATTTTGTACTGGCTTAGTTCAGTATTCCTGCTCCAGCATGCTTTTATAAAAAGCTGTTGAATTGAAGCTAGGTACCAGGGGAGTTTGAACAGGTTGTTTTAAATTACAACTAACGATTTACGAGCATACCAGTTCTTACTGATAAATTATACATAACTTTGACACCAGCCAGCCATCTTATTATTTGAATGTGTATGACACCTCACGCACGTGTCTTAAAACAGGAGGAATATAAACTCAAGGCCTTAAGTGCGAGTATAGATTTGGCTAGGTTTCCAGTTGAGGCTTAATTAGTTGTGCCTGATGGGGGGAATTATTAAGTCTATCTGCAAAGATGAAGGCTATTTGCTGTGTTTTTTCTGTACTCCAGATATCCAGAGAGAAGAGGAGAAGGTGAAGCGGTCAATAAAGGATGCTGCCAAAAAGGGTCAGAAAGATGTGTGTGTGATCTTGGCCAAGGAACTGATCCGCTCTCGAAAGGCTGTAAGCAAACTCTATGCATCCAAAGCTCACATGAACTCTGTTCTCATGGGGATGAAGAACCAGCTCGGTAAGAATTTCTTCTGACCCCCAGTACCTCTAGCATTAGAAGTGAGGTCTGAGTTACTATTTTCAGAACCAAGGTCAAATGCAGGCAGAGCTTGAATTTGGAAACAGGCTTCCTCTTGTGAAAGGCAGCTGATCCCAGTGGCCTTCAGGACCCAGGGAAATTCCTCCTGTAGAAGGCTTGGAGGTATGAGGCCCTTACATCCAGCCAGGCTGAGCACCTTCTCCCAGTAGGCACATGCACCCACAGTGGTGCCTTCACCGGCACCCATTAAACACACGCAGCTTTCATGAAAACATGAGCAGCATTGACAGCTCAGTCCTGGTCTTCCTCTTCAGCTGATTAGGACTGAGGTCTGTCAGTAGAATTCATATACATACACACACATATATATACACATACACAAGCACAATCTGTAGGTTGTTCCAGCACCTGCTCTCGCACAATCTAAGCTGGCCAGCTCTCCAGCAGCTGGCCTCAGATCTCCTTCTCTGCCTGAAATGCTGGTACCTGGACCTGTACATCCCTGAGGTTTGTCAAGGTCCACCTTGATCCTTGCCTTTCTCCACCTTCAGTCCTTCCCCAAACATCCTGTAAAAAGTTTATCATGTTCAATCCCATTCCTGCAATCCCCTTAAAAGATTCCATAATATTTCTTAGTTCAAGAAGTGCTTTTTTCCCCCACATCCCGTACTGAGTCCCTGTAGGCATTAATCCCCTTCAGTCTGTAGAATGTTCTGGAGACAGTTTCCCCATCGCCCTGCCTGGATGGGTTTCCCACCCTGGGCTCTGGAGTAGTCAGGGAGTTTCCAGGTAGCTTCCTGGGCTTCCTACCCCTTGTTGTGCCCTAGATCCTCACAGGCTCTCTGTTTGCTCCGATGAGCTGCTCAACGGATAATCTAACACCTCTCCTTAGAGACTGAGGGTTGCAGTGACGTAAGAATCATGTTCTCCAAATGACCACCTTGGGCAAGATTTCTGTTAGTTTGTAAACATTACAAGTGTAATGTTCTTAAAGAAAACCAGTATTAAAATGAAAAATAATATATGCTGTACCTTCATTTTGCTTCATTAAGGAATGACCATTTTATATATAAACAGGTAAGTTCCCTGTGGCTAGGAAGCTACAAAGTTAGAAGGCACAATTAAAGAACCTCAGAGTACCCTTAATTATTGCATTTTGATCTTGGTATGTGAAGATACATGAGAAGAGCTTTTAAGCTATGAGAACAGCCTCTGGAATCAGTATTGTTAAATTTAGTTTACGTGATGCTTATTTCCAGCTTATCTGCTTCAGTATTAATTTTCTAGCATACTGTTTGCTGTGAAACTAGCGCACTAGAACTTTGGCCAGGGTGAGCTTCCACTGCCCAGTGTCTGGCCGGCTGTGGCTGCTTTGGTTGGCAGTCGGGTGGAGCTGGACTGTAGCTGCCCTGGTGAAAGGCTCAGCTGGACCTCTGGCTGCTGAGGGGCACAGGCGGGAGCTCCTCGGGGATCTCGTTATGAACTGGAGCACAAGCGGGTTAAAATCTCTATGTGGGCAACCTGGATTGCTCCAGCTAAATGTGCAGGACCAGGATCTGCTAGAAACTTTTTTTTCCCAGTGTGGGTAGGAGTTGAGCTTTTCCAGGAAAGCAGACAAGAATGAAGAAGCAGGATGTCTATTTCTTTTTTTTTTTTTTTTTTTTTTTAATTAAATTGCCTAAATGTAAACCAATTTCTGTCCATGTAGAGAGGATATAACTTCTCTGGTTTTGGTGGGGTATGAATTGTTCAAACGTTTTCTGTTTCTCCTTCACAGCTGTCCTGAGAGTAGCAGGCTCATTGCAGAAGAGCACAGAAGTCATGAAAGCTATGCAAAATCTAGTAAAAATCCCTGAAATCCAAGCGACGATGAGGGAGTTGTCCAAAGAGATGATGAAGGTAAGTTCTGTATCACAAATAGACTTGCCTGAGGTCGTTCAGCGTGGGGGAGTGCTGGGACTGCTTCAGGTGGCCCCTTTGTTAAGAGGGCTTGCGTGAGCTCTGACAAGCGGAAATTAAAGTATCCCATTAATAGTCGGGGACTTTCTAGCAAGTTACTGTATGAGGGGGAAACCCTGACTCAGCGATACCTGCAGCACGTTTGGTGCAAAGCTTGATTGCAGCTGAAAAAAGTGCTCAGGATGAGGGTGGACGGAGTAAGATTGGTCCCCAGACAGAGCCGATGGGGCTCAGTCAGCCTGGTCCCCAGAGGCTCGCAGGTCACACCTTTGACCAGTGACTGCTCCTGTCTGCTCTGGGGGAGACTCAGTGTCCTGCTCCCAGGGGTGAAAATCGTCATTAAGAAAGTCCCTCTGCAGCCTGTTGCAGAGTGGGAAGCTGAAAGTCCCATCTTAGGCCAGGTGGCCAGTACCAGGTTAAAAACATCTAGCAGAGTGTCTCCATCTGATGAAAGTGCTCTGATTTGTAAAGTGTATTACTTCACTATAGCTGTTTGTTTTCTTTTGAACTACCAAAGTTATTTTCTCCCTCCCCCTCCCCTCTTACCACTCTAGACTGTTTAGGCCAAAACAGTGTATTTTTTAATATTAGTGTTGTGCGGCAGAACAATTTGGCCGTACCTAGACTGCAGGCCCTGCAAAGGAGTGTTTTCAAATGCAGATAAAAAAAAACCAAAAACCAAAAAGGAAGTTCTATCAGACACTAACTTTACAGAATGTTACACAATTTATGCTTCATGATAGAAGCACATGAAATGCAGCTGTAAAGGGGGTTGTGAAATGTACAACAACAAGAAAATACAGCTGGAGGATCTCAAAGTGAGAACACCTATATTAAACCCTTAATTTTCTTACTCCTTTTCCTGTGCAGCAGGTCTACAGGCACGTGCTTAAACTGTAGGCAGGTGTGTTGGCCAAGTGTCACATGGAAAGCCGTGCTCTGGGAAGCTCGGTTGTTCAGTGCCTGATCTAGAAAGCAGGAAGGAAGCATGTCCTTTCGCTCTGCCCTTTCCAAAGGCATCACGCGCTGCCTTTTTTTGTTTTCCACCAGGCTGGAATTATAGAGGAAATGCTGGAGGACACCTTCGAAAGCCTGGAGGATCAGGAGGAAATGGAAGAGGAAGCAGAGATGGAAATTGACAAAATCCTGTTTGAAATTACAGCTGGTGAGTTTATGTTTGCTGTGAGAGCGGAGCCCTGCTCTCTTCAGTAAGCCAGCAATTTAAATCTTCATCTGTTCTGACGTGGCTGCGCTTTCCCAGTGGTGGCTTTGCCTTTGCTAATAGGCAGAGAGCTCTCACAAACTGGTTTCTCAGGGAAAGGACGGTGCGGTTCAGCAAAGCATAAGTAATAATTCATCAGCTGACATCTGTGCAGTGCTCTAATTGAGGCTTTAACAGATCAGTGCTTGTCTGCGCACTGGAGTCTCTTAGCAAGGTGAAATCTGGAAGACTGACTAGATACACTGTTATTAACAAAGCCAGGAACTAATCTCAGCTGGGTGGCCTTGAGTCTTAGGCTGTTAAATCCTGTTTGTGTCTTCAATCAGGCAGGGAAAAAACCCACGAAACAACCACCCCCCACTCCTGAATGCAACCCAAGCCCCCATTTTCTTAGGTAATGCTTAGAATGCTCCTCACCTGAATTTCTTGTAAGTGGTGTGACAAACCGAATTACGGGAGCTGTGTCCAGCTGAATGCACGCTTCCCCAGCTCCTGCCCTGCTGTTACCTTGTCCCCAGCCGCTGGCTTGTTGCCCTCTCCCGTTTCTGGGATCCTGCTTTGCTTGCTTCTGTCCTGTTTCCTGGCTGGAAGCAGCTCCCTTCCTGCCAGGCAGGCTGTGGGCAGCTGCTGTGGGCAGCTGCTGGGTCAGTACTGCTGCAGCAGTTGACAGCCCAAGGCTGAGCAAGTCCAACAGTTCTTGTGCTCATCCGCTACCAGAACTGACAGGTTGAATTATTTCAGATGTACTCGAAAGCTGCTGATTACTAAATGAAGACCTAATGCACACTAATGAGCCTGTTTGTTGTTTGCAGGGGCCTTGGGTAAAGCACCCAGTAAAGTCACAGATGCTCTTCCAGAGCCTGAACCCATGGGAGCAGCGGCTGCTGCTGTTGATGAGGAGGAGGACATCGAAGCGATGCAGTCACGATTAGCTACACTCCGTAGCTAAGGCTGAAACCAATGTGTACAGTTTGCCTTTTATTTGTTGTTTTTGTTTTCTTTGCAATGGGATACTCTGTCCTGCCTTCAAAATGCAAAACTTAATACGTGAGAATATATTATGTAATATAGTTTTCTTCCTGGGGAGTGTATTCTCCAAGAAACTACTGTAATATACTTCTTCTTGGGGAGTGCAGTCTGTAGAGATTCTCTCACCCTTTTTCTGTTGGGCCTGTCTGCCCTGTGAGAGGCTGTGGTGAAACAGCCATAGTGGCATAACGTTATATCTGAAAATGTGTAAAGTCCTGAAACACATTTTGGGCTTCAATTACCTTCTTTCCTCCACAAATGGCACTTTCACTAGATCCATTACCAAAAACCTTCCATGGTGTAACATCTCATTCTGACTCACTACAGATTTTATTAAAGCCGCTTTTAACAGTTGCTACTGTTGATTGGTTTTAGTTTGCATCACTTCAAACTCTTTTCAAAAACAATATCCACTTTTAACTGCTCCCTCCTAGTCTTGTAACACTTCCTCCCCCCTGCCTTTATCACAGTTAGGGCCTTTACAGCATACTTAAAGAAGAGCCTTCACTCAGAGCCGCTGTTAAACAGCTGCTTTCTTTCAGCTCCGCCCAGGCAGAGCCTTGTTCAGGAAAGGCAGGCTACTGCTCCCTCTGCAGGGCCAGGTGCGCTACCAGCAGCAGCTCTGCCTTGTGCTGCCTGGAGAGAGCCCTCCCTCCTCTCCGGGCTAAGTGGGTTTTACAGCTCCTTTTACGGGCAAACAGGTGCCAGATGGAATACCTCATTCACCATTTGCTGAATCGTTCCAGGTGCTATCACTTAACAAGCCATAAAAAGCCATCTGCTGCTTAAATGGCATGTTTTGATGGTCAAGGGAATCTAAAACACAAAGTAAAATTTCAAAGTAAATTGAAAATTTGAGTTTGCTGTCAAAGTAAAATTTCAGAAAACAAACATCACGTCTCCCCAAAGGCAGCTTGGAGCCTGGCACCTGACTGCAGCTTCACAAACCAAAGAAAGCACTTCTAATTTTAAGGAAGACTTACAAAAAGAAAACTAACTCTTTAAATAATTATATTCCAACAGCAGGAGTGGGAGAACAGGTAATGCACTCACACTTGGATGTCGTCCAACAGCTCCCAGGTTCAGCCTTCACAGCATCGGGTGGTGACTACAGGCCTGTCTCACGGCAAAGCAGCACTAACCCTTCAGGGCTGCGTACCCAGCGGGGAGCTCTCCCAGCTCCCATTCAAGCGTTCCGTCCCTACCTCAAACACCACCGAAGGACAAATAATGACTCTTCGTGACCTTAAAAACCCAGGGAGGACAAAGCAGAAAGAAAAAAAACGAGCAGATGACAGCTGCAATAGAAACAGACTGAACAACAGCATATTGGTAAGAAAATTAAAAGTCCAGCTTCACCAATAGGTCCCTTATGTATGTACGTACGTGAGATCAGTGTGACTCGTTTCACTGGCTGGAGGTGACACACCTACACACCAGCTCCCCACAACTCCTCCAGCTGGCTCCAAGAAAAGCACTTGAATTGCTTTATTTACTTCAAACTTGATACCACAAGATTGAGCCGAAGCGTTGCTTTTAAGGATACGTAACCAGCTCAAGCACAGAACGCCAAGTGAAGGGTTTATTGCTCTCCTTTACAGAAGGCAGCTGGAGTGACTGTAAGGCAGGCCCATCTTTACTGTCAGCTGGAGGCCTCAGCAGGTGGAGGGAAGTTCTCACTGAATGCAGCAGGAATGTGCAGTTCAGTATAAGCCAAGTGAACCAGAACGCTTCCCTGCAGGAGGGGAACACCACAGCACTCACAGCACCTCAGTTCCTCACCCAGCATTATGGGCCTCAGCAGAGGCAAAGCAAGCTGGAAACGGTCACCTAAAGATCTGCAGCTGCAGGTCTGACACGCAGAGGGACCATCCTTGGAGCAGGCCACTGCAGACAGCCTTCGGTAAAACACACCCGGACTGGGCCAGGCAGTAAACACACACCAACTTACTGGTGGTTGTACTAGGCACCTTCTTTAGTCTCGGGTTCGAGAGGAAAGAAGGAAGCAGATGTACCTGGTCACAGCAGGCAAGCCTGTTGTAAGCCCACTTTATTCTAACATGATTAGGAGACTCCTGCTCCCTTGTAAGTCACCATTCTCAGCTCCACCCTGGCTACTGAGGGATGGATGAAAGGAAATTTCTCTGAAAAGATACCATCATTTGGGAGACTCAGAAGAGTCAGGGCTGATCAGCAGCAGGCTGAAGCACCACAGGGAGGCAAATTTGCGAAGAGGTTGTCAACATGTTACATAACGTTCAGAAAAAGTGACTTTTGGTCAAGAAGTTTGCCCCCCCCCCATCTGCCTCTTCCCCCCAGCCAGCAGCTCTCCTGCACATTTCAGTGCTGGAAAGGCCAGAACAGTTCCCATGATCTCAGCTTCTCTCGTTCGATGGCAGATGCACCTTTCTACTCTTGGCCCCTCTGCCCATTTTAAGTTTTACAATGTGTTCAGTCTTTCATTTCGGAGCAACGTGTGCACCCCTGAAGACCAAAGGTGCAAACCCCACTTGGTACAGACCACAGTAGTAGCAGTGGCTGGGAAGCAGCAGGCAAGCCACATCATGCTCCACTTAACCAAAAAAAGGAAAAAAAAAAAGCTAGAAACAGATCTGTCCTTAAAATTCAATATCCTGAAAGCCTTGAGATACTTTAAAACCCATTACAAACAGTATCAATACGCAACTTGCTTCTACTTTTCAAAGCATTGCATCAAACTAATTACATTTAAGACCCAATTAAAGAAGCCAAGCAAGGAGCAGTATCTGAAATAGAAGAATTTTTATGTAGACCATTCAGTGTTAAAAACCAGAGAAACATCAGTTCAAATTAAAGAGCAGTTTCAAACAGAAGACATTAAAAGTTTCTTTTGACATTTAGAAATTTAAATACATTTACCTAAAGATGGTTAACCCCCATCTCTATGTTACTATACAATAGCTTAAAGCTACTTTTAAATGCTAGTTCTATGTTAATGTGAAATTCCAGAACCGCATTCTTATTTTTATGTAAATTGGTTATTAAAGTGGGTGACTCCGTACTTCCTACCACCCCAAAATAAATTTTAAAAATTGGAGCTTTACAACGTCTCAAATAGCATTTTTCAAATGAGTAATTTGGAATAGTTTCTGACAGTTCTATAGGAGGTATTTTGTACAGTTTGGAGAGCAACTCCATATAAAGTTCTATTGCAACTGAGCATTCACAGTATGCCACAGTCCATACATATTACTACATATACATATCAGGTTTGTAAACATTGGAAGAATACACAGAACATAGTACCACGATCCTCTGGTACTGCTGCAAGGAAGATGAGGTAACATTCATATAATCTCAAAGTCCACAGAGGTCCTGACTGAGTAGTTAAAACAGCTGCCAACGCTTCTGTTTCATAGTGTGTGGTTAAGGCTTTCTACTTCACGGTCTGCTAAGGCTGGATTCGTTCGCTCTCAGTATCCCAACTGCATCTTTAACAGCGTGGTAAATGACATTCTTCACCTAGGAGGAAAGAAGGCTTTGATTTTACCAGCAAACAGGACCATTGGGGTCAGGTTGGTCTGAAGACACCTGTGCAGCTGTCCCACTTCCCCACACCCCATGTGGCTTTCCTTGGAGCTGGAACAGCACAAGCTTTGCTTAAGTTAGTGACTGGTGAAAATAAGGTTCAAATTCGCACTGGATAAAAACTGAAAGCTCATAGCTTGAGCAGAGTATTGCAAGCTCAGCTGGAGGGAAAACGAAAGAAATAGAAGAAAAACTTTTCAAAGGAGTATCAGGAGAAGCTCCAGAGGCTTCCTCAAGATTACTGAAAAACTGTAACAATTCAAAAACCTATGGAACTTCCTCTTCCAGATCCAATGCATTAAAGCTGCTCTGAACATGAAAGCAACTTGGGTTGTGTGGACACACCCCTTACAGGTTTAGTGAGGGCTGTTCATTGGGTTTAGGCATTTTAGGTTGTTTTAGAAAGGGTCAGGAGGGGCAGAGTTCATTCTGAGCATCAGCAACTTACCTGCAATTTATCTTCATGGTTCGTATGCGTATGTGACAGATACCTAAATTCCTGAGTGAGCCAGAAGCAGTGTTTGACATGCTCTGGAGATACAAAGTCTTCTGCAACTTTAATACAACTGTACAAATTGTGAACCTAGAGAAAGCAAACCAGCATTAGCCACGTGCTCGATGTCTGCCCAAGTGGTCAGGCTGTAACAGTGTCCCGGGTCCTTACCTGGTGTGGAGCTCCTGCTGGGATGAAAACTACATCTCCTAGAAACTGTACAATAGCCCAGCCTTGAACTCCGTACTCTTGATGAAGGCGTTTCCTTAGCGGTCGGTCCAAGTACCAACTTTGATCATGAATAGGATCGTGATCTACAGGGTTTTCTTGACCTTGTTCTTCTGCCACCTAAAATGTCACAAGACAACAGGTATCAATGTTACCAGTCTTACTGGACAATCACAGAATTGTCATGGTTGGAAAGGACCTCCAACATCACCGAGTCCAACCATACACACACAAAAATGTGCTACAATCTCAGCCACTGGAGCATGCCCTGAAGTGACACATCTACACATTTCTTAAAAATACCTGCAGGGATGGTGACTCCACCACCTCCCTGGACAGGCTGTTCCAGTCCCTGGCTACTCTCAGTAGAGTAATTCTTCCTAATATCCAGCCTGAACCCTCCCTGCTGCAACTTCAGACCCTTTCCCCTGGTCCTGTTGTTATTTGCTTGGGAGAAGAGGCCAGCACCCACCTGTCCATAACCTCCTTTCAGGTAGCTGTAGAGGGCAATGAGGTCTCCCCTCAGCTTCATCTTCTCCAAACTGAATACGTGCAGTTCCCCCAGCCTCTCTTCATACAACGTATTTTCTAGACCCCTCATGAGCTTGGTGGCTCTCCTCTGGATATGCTCCAGCACTTCAATGTCCCTCTTGTGGTGAGAGGTCCAGAGCAGAACACAGTACTCAAGGTGAGGCCTCACCAGTGCCCAGCACACAGGCACATGTCTGTGCATACATACGTATCTGTGTGCATGTATCAGGATGTATATGTGGTATTCCATGTGCACACATGCCAGACACAGACACCTGCACCGTGGGCTCAGGTGTAAGATTTGCACAATGAAAGGTCTGGATTCTTATTCAGTGTGCTCACTGACCAAAACAGAGGACACAAACTAGTTTCCAGGAGATATGAGACTGGGAGGCACAAGCAGCACTTCAGAAAAACAAGGGGCAGGGAGAGAGAATTTAAAAAAAAAAAGTCCTGGTATAAATCCAATTTGCTGTGTCAGTTATTTACAGCCAGGATTGCAGCCCAAAAACTCATTTGGGAAGAGGTCAGCCTGGCTCTACCCCAGGACCAGCTGCTGAAAGCCTCACCACTGCGGGCAAGTACACAACAAGAGACCAAGAAGAGGGGAGACAGACATCAAAACTCAAAACACCAATCCTTGTTGAAGTCCATAAAATGATTAAGATGTTCTTTGTTAAGACTAAATTTGCTGTAGCATCTCTAAGCTTACTGCCCAAAACAGCAGTCAGGCTGACAAGGCCAACAGTCGCTCAGATCATTCCATTTATCCTTTTAAACATCAGCATATTTGTCCTTTGCACTTTTAGAGCACCAGAGAAGTTCTAGAACAAAGACCATGGGCAACTCTGGTCTCAGGGAATCGGTCAAGTCACCACCCCAGCAGCATTTAAATGATGGGTAGATGTGCTTAGAGATCTGGCTTAGTGATGTTTTTTGTCAGTGTTAGGGTGACAGTTGGACTAGATCTGAAAGATCTCTTCCAACCTACGCAGTTCTATGATTTGCAAATTTAAATTCTGAAACAAAGCCTTTTGGATGCAATATCCCATCTCTACTAAACATTTAACTCCCATTAAAACAACACCCAAAAGCACCTTATGCTTTTCCCTTAATGCAAGCCTCATAAAGGTATGGTGGGAAAAAACAAGAGAAGGAGGAATAACTTTATGCACCACATATTGCTCTGCTATTCCCCAAGAACATCTCATACACAGGCTTTTAAGAAGGATCTAATTTAAAACAAAACTGGTTTTTTTTTTTCTTAAATCTAAACCAGCCTTTTTGTTCATTATGTAACATCGTTCCTTGTGCTGTAAGCAGCGTGGGCACTGCTGTGTGTCTAAATACAGGGTAACTTCAAGCTTCAACTCCTTGCCAGCCTCCGAATCTTCAAGATGCCCATCACCCAAGAGTTTTTGTCTTGGGCACAACTCCAGTACATTTGTTTCCGGAACAACTGGTGTAGAAAGGAGGAGAAAAGTCCAAGGATACATATTTGCAAACCTGTACAGATGGAAGATGAGTTGTTAAGATACAACAGCTTACCTTTTTAAGGAATTCCCGGATCTTCTCTGTATCTTTAGCAGCATAAATGTGCCACAGAGCTCCAGGTTTTTCTCTGCTTTCTGTAAAACGCTTAATTGTCAGTTCATCGGAATCACCATCTTGTATGGTTTTAAGCACTTCTGTTGAGAGCAAACAGGAGCAGTTACACTAAAGGACCTTCCCTCCAACCACAGAAATAAACCCCCCAGGACTCAAGAAAGGTTTTACCTTCTTCTTGATTAGCCTGGCCTTTGGGGATACCCACATAAACCATAACATTAGCTGCATCAGACACATCTAAATGGAGGTTTGTTGTGCCATATTTTCTATCTTCGGGTGTTATTAAGCCTGGAACAAAAAAAAAAATATTGCAGGTACATTTATAAGACAAAAACAAACCTTCTGTTGCTCTTGGCAACACTATCTGCAAAAAGAACAGAACTTTTACTATTATCAGAAAATTATGGCAGTACAGCAATATGCTTTATAGCCAGGACTTTGCCCCATCTTGCTTGTGTCTTCTCAAGTGATTAGTTACAGGCTGACACGTTGATCTGTATCTATACCCAGCCTGCACAACATAGAGAAATCCCATTTACGTCCTGCTAGAAGAGGGTTTCTACAGCAGTTTAGAATAAAGCTCTTTTAAAAACAGTCTCTAGTTCACACTAAAAGGGAGATGCTACAGCATTTACTACCTAAAATCTGTTTACTGGCCATGATGCCACTGAAAGCTCTAAATGCCTTTTGAATGGCAGCAGATGAACTACCCATGGAAGGAACTGCTTGAGATTAAAACTTAAATGATACAGCCCAAAAAAAGTAACAAAAAGGTGATGCAACCAGAAGTAGCAAAACAACAAAATACATGCAGCCAGCTCTAGGAAAGGGAGGCTGTGCATACATGTGTGCAGCAAGTTGATTGGAAGACTAGGAATAAGTATTACTGCCTTGAACCCAGCTGGACAAAAAAAACCCACCTAAATACTTTGGACATCACTAGCACCTATAAATGAGCCAAATGAGCTGGAGCACCTCTCCTGTGAAGACAGAGAATGGGGTTGTTCAGCCTGGAGAAGAGAAGGCTCCAGGGAGACCTCACAGTAGCCTGCCAGTATCTGAAGGGGCCTACAGGAGAGATGGGGAGGGGCTCTTTATCTGAGAGCCCTGATAAAGGAGTGTAAGGATAGGACAAGGGGGAATGGTTTTAACCTGAAAGAGGGGAGATTTAGATAATTAGAAATTCTTTCCTGTGAGGGTGGTGAGGCACTGGAATAGGTTGCCCAGAGAAGTTGTGGAAGCCCCATCCCTGGAGGTGTTCGAGGCCAGGCTGGATGGGGCTTTGAGCAACCTGGTCCAGTGGGAGGTGTCTCCACCCATGGCAGGAGGGTTGGAACTCTATCTTTAAGGTTCCTTCTGATTCAAACCAAAGTTTTCAGATCAACAGCACAGATTAAAAATTACTGTAAGTTAAATGAATGTGAATGTGTAGACAACGTGACCTTTAGACTGAAAAATTCCTTACCATAAGCATTGTACATCTTGGGGCCCAAATCTGGTCGCACAAAATAGTTGGGAAGTCGGGAGGCAAGATTGAGCTTGCCACCTCTCCTAGTGTATTCTGGCAATGGAATATTTTTCATCAAATCATCAAACCTATAGAAATAAAGCATAATTTAATGTTAGGAACTGATCATACTGCAACAAAAGCTTCCTCCTCCAGTCAAGAAACCATATTCCTGCCCCAGGGAATTTACTGGACACCATAAAAAGGAACAAAACAAGACGTAGGAATACAGCAGATAAATTCTTAACTGCTCTGGAGCAATGCTATTGCCTTGTGTAATCATCTCAATTAACGTAAAACAATTTTTCTGGGGAAAAAAAAAAAAAAGATAGACTTTAACTGAACTTCAGATTTTAAAAATGATTCAAGCTTTTTCAGAAGCTCCAGAAGTTTAACTGATTGTTAGCTGATTTAGGTACTCACTTTACTTGGCAATAAATATGGTGAACTACATAAACTTGTATCATAAACCTTGTTTAGCATTTCCAGCTATGTCAGGAGTCTCTGGGAAACAAAATGGTTTGCATGGGACCAACTGCTCAAAGCTGAAGCAGGTATCAGAACATCCCTATATTTCTACATTCCGTTATTTTGGGGGTGTATTGCACAAACAATGAACAGTTTCTTTATAACTTCATACCGAGAAGGCATCATATCTCTGAAGTCTTCTCCTGGAGGCCAGTCTTTAAGCTTCAACACCATTGGCTCCCCTTCTTCTGTTCTCAGACGACCTATTTGTCAAATACCAACAACTCTTAGCTTTCCATAGTTGTACAACTCAAAATCCAAAGAATCAAGACAAAAGAAATCCTTATCTTAGTTTAAAATCATGTTCATTCTCCAACCATTCACGCAGAATCAAAGATGTGCAGTTTATCTGACCCAGAGTCTGGTACCACTGCTGTGACAAATGTGTTGTGACAGTAGGGAGTTTGTAGACCCAACAAGTAGCCTTCACCTGCTCCTCTCCCCAAGCATTTCCTACCGTTTCATAGTAATTGCTACTGTTTTGTGATTGAGGCTGGAGTAGCTTATGATAAAGTTGACTCTTCTCAAAGACTGAGTAGCAGAAGAGAAAGGTGTGAGCAAGCCACCCAGCTCCCACTCTTCTTGCCCAAGTACCAAATTCCAAAAGTTTACATCGCAGATTAAGCAGAACCCCAAATACCACAGCAAGTATTAATTCTCCTGGAAAAAGTTTGTACCTCTAAGCTCAACTCCCCTGAACCTATTTTTATACGGAGTAACTTTGGTTCCTTATCAATTAAAGGCACCTGCAAGTTAAAATATCAAAATCCTGTTACCTTGTGACCACAACCCTACAGAAGTCCATTTAATGTTTCACTCAACTGGGCAAAAATGCTGCCAGGTAGACTTATTTGCTAGGAAGATCCCAAGTATTCTCAGACTACTTCCCCAAAGGACTAAAAGGCAGCCAAACGTATTCCTGAAGAGACACTGGCCAGGATGTCATTTGCACTCCCTTGAGGCTTCTTGCAGATGACAAGTCTGTGCTAGGGCAGGATTACCTATCACAACAAGAGTTCACACTACTTACTTGAAATATCTTCAAATCCATCCCAGAAGTCTCCTACAGTAGCTCCAGTGATGATTTCATTGGTTCTGCAGTTCACCAGATCTACTTCCTGTTGGCCAAATTCTTTCCTGAAGGACTCCGGTCTCCAAAGGTCTGCATTTAATTTGTGATGCACTCCTGACACCATTACAGGCTATGAAGAAGAACATGTTCTGAAGAGTTATTGAACACCAAAAATTCTAACTCCATACAGAATAGGATAATGCATAAGAGGTACTGAACATCTGAATATGGACACTTTGCCAACATTGGATTTTCCAGAAGAAATGCTCAGCCAAAAGTTATGCCGTGCATTTGATCATTCCTTATTTCAAGCTACGAGGCAGTGTTCAGGCAGTGTGTTTTATGAAGGTTTAGCATTGCTTGTCAATGCAGTAGGTTTGTACCTGCGCTTCAACTAAAGGGCAAAGCACGTGAAGTGAAAATAGAAAAAGCAAAACACAAATACCTGGCCCTGCTTCCAGCACTCCCTGAAGACATTCCAGTTACTTTCATTGTTGGGATCTTGAAGACATAGCAAGCGGTTATCACATAACCAGTAGTGAGGAGTATCAAAGCCCATTATCGTAGGCTTTATAGTCAGTCCTTGAGGTTTCTTAGGCAAGTCTGTAATGGTTCGGTTTTGCACCAAGGAAGCAAAAATGTCATCAAGGATTTTGGGTGTACTCTTGAGCCCATTGTCTGTCTGATTTAAAAAAAAAGGAAGAACAAAACCAGAAGTTGGTGCACTTGTCTGTTGCCTTGTCCCACAAACTTTAAAGATATTTGCCACTTAATTTTTTACTTGAACTCACAATTATGCAGATAAACAAAACCCTGCTGTCTAGAAATGCACCCTCATTAAATGCCACTGACATTTTTGACAGTGTCTACAGCATTCTGGCATAGGAAGTTCTGGTCTGATTAACATTTCAGAAACGCTGCAGATAATTACAAAATGCAGTATGGAACAGCTTTTTTTTATATCAAAGAACAAATGCAGTTTCACTGAAGAACTCTCAAGGTCAGTACTTTACTCCGTCATTTTAAAGCCCTATCTGCAGAAGCAAATAAAGCTCAGGAACACCTGCAGTGAAACAGTCTGCAAATAAGGTATGAGAAAAAATGGTCATCCACCACAGAACGTTTTTCCTTTCACCTGCAAGTTCATTGATGCTTCTTTTCCGAGTCTAATGGACATGCCAAACAATGCACCTTACAGACCTCACTTAAATGAAGACGTAATTTTACCTACTGTGACAACTGTCTGTGGTACTCGTTCACAGGTTTGGAACAGTACTCTAAGCCTGGTATCAACTGAAACCCATAAAGCAAAATTTTTCATATACCTTTCCTCCGGAAGAGTTCAACAGATTTCGCAAGAAACCTGTGTTGTTGTTGCTCACAGGTGTTAGTATTGCACTGTTGAACGTCTGCAGGGCTGCAGCAGGCTTAGCGAGACTAGGGAGTGTCTGAAGAGGCTTACTTTCATTCTTTGAAGTAGGTATGAGGAGTTTCTCTGAAATGAAAAAAGAACACACCTGACAATGAAGCAAGCACTAGTTTTCTGAACTACAGGAAGTATATGCTTTAAATTTGGTTTTAAGAGAAGGTCCTTCTATATGCATACACAATCTGTATATGTAAAAACAAAATTCCTCTTAATACATGTAGACGAAATTCTCCTTTCAATTAGCTTTCTTCAGTAGTCCAAAGTTTTTAGAATCACACATTTTAAAATAGTCTCAAATTGAATTTCCAAGAGTATCTGTATCAACAGTATATTAATCCAGTTTTCAGAAAAAGAATATCCTAACCTGCCAGGTTTTACTCCAAGTAATTGCCATGAATAAGTTTTGCAGTATAGACACTGAATACCCATCCCAGCAAGCAGATTGTATCATTCCAAGCACAAGATATTGCTAAGTTTGATTTACATATTTCTGACAAACAGCCACAAAGGGTTTACTCTTCACTGGTTCTGCCCATACCTTTGTTTTCTTTATTCACATTTCCACTTGTTAAATTTGATAACCAACTTAATGAAGGAGAAATATTTACTGAAGGAGTTTGTTTACTTCCAATTGCTGACTTCAGAGGAGGATCATGTGTAGTGACTTGGGGGCTCAGGACAAAACTGTTATGTTGAAGGCTGGTCCTCTCTCCAGGTACCAAGTTCTGAAAACCAAAAGAAAAAAACAAAGGGAGAACTTGCTTAGACACAAATATACTCTACTGAGAAAGGGGAAGCAAGCAATAACATGTCCAAATTAATTCTTTTACCAAAAAAATGGTGTGGGCCTTCAAAAAAATACCTGATCTCCACAAGAGGTCAGCACTGCATCTCAGTTATCAGCTAGAGAAAGATCCAGCAGGATTGAGGATCTCCCACCAGGCAACAGACCCCATCTCCCCCCTCCAGACAAGCACAGAAAGCAGTTTCCCAGCGCTCTCACAGTTCTAGTGATAGCAGCTGTGCAGACCAGGGCTAGGCCAGAGGCCTGGCACAGTAGGTTAAAACAAATACATAGCACTTCTAAATTTTTATCTAAGGTGTCAAAGGCCCACTCAGCCACCAGGTCTAAATACACCTGCATGTGAGCGCAGCACCAGCCTGGCCAGCACAATCCAAGCACAGGACCCACTGTACATCTCCTGTGCATTTATCTGCTTGTTTGGAGATTCCAGCTAACAGGCTAAACCAGAACTACTGCTTTGGCCTGGGATTCCTGCATGACTGGGTAAATTTCTTCTCTCTACTCAAATACTTTCCAGTCAATAAGTTATTCTGCAGCTGTGTCTGCCTACAGCTATATTCCTTATTTCATCTCTTAATGACTGGTGATGCTCGGTAAGGTTTCCAAACATGACACAATATCCAATGTTTCAAATCTTAATAAGCTTATCCTCAACACAACCTGTACAGTACCTAGTTTTACACAAAGAAAGGCATAGATAAATTTCAAGGCAGTTGTTTGTCCAGAGTCACTGAGGATACCTCAAGAAACAGAAGACTGAAGTGAGGTCAGTCATAGGCTGACTTCTGAATCACATGATCTTCTTCTCTTTTAATACTTTACAGTATTTTTGTCTCTTACTGATTACCAAGACCAAAACCAAGTTCAGTCTGCTTCTTATACTTAATAATAATTTCTTTCATTCTCAATAATAATACACTCATTCTCAAAATAAGTTTACAAATAAGCGCTCAACAATTTAGATTACTTAATGCAGCTGTTTTCTTGCAAGATGCTGTTAAATTAAACCACTGACTTGTGCTGTTTTCAAAAGCAAAAAAACACTACATCCATTTGCAAATATACACATGTAGGGTTTTGTTTGTTGGTTTAGTATAACAAGCAGCAAACTTTCTACCAGGATGCTCAGAGAAATCAGTGTTTCTTCATATTGCTCCAGCCCTCACAGTTTTATTCATGTTTAGTTTGTTGGTTTTTTTTTTGTTTTTTTTTAAATCAATTCCAGTGCTCTTCTACCCTACTTATTTAGATGCTGCATATATAACACATCCAGGGATAGCCCACACTCCACAACCATTTCCACTAGTCTGTTCTTAAGGCTCTTAAGGGTTGTATCAATCTAATCCTATTTTTGCTCTAAAAAGTCCTCACTGAACACTTCAAGGATAGGTCATTGAAGTACCAGCATGTCAAAGGGACACAATGGTATTTTCACCAAAATATAAAAAAGAACTGAACTAGAAAGATGAATACTGAACACAAGTTTTGAAGAAAACCCTACATGGTGGGGTTATCAGTAGCAGTCAGGATTGGCAGACCTACAAAGTCAGTTAACATTGGCTTCAAATACGAGTAGCATACTGAGGCAAATCTATACTACACAAACATAACACAGAGTAGCAATACCTGTTTTGAATCCTCCTTTAGAGTTGGCTTTGATAGTGCCTTGAACTGCTTATTTGCACAGGGACAATTTGCCTTTATTCCCCATTTTGTTCTTACGGAATGAACAATATCACCAACGTCATAGAGAGCTAAAGGAAAAGAGTAATGTCACACACAAATCAGAACAATTGGTATCCAATAAGACTTTTAGAAATAGTGTATGCCATGCAGGTAAACATTAGCACATGACCAGTTTGCTATTAAGCAGAAATTTTGCTACTTGTTTGTAAAGGTCAAAGACAATAAAATAGTATTAAGTACACAAGTCTGATCCAGTATTTGGGCAATTGATACTAGGCTTTTAGTAACTTCATTACTAAAAAAACCTTCTCACTCAGGACAATATCAACATACAGAAGACAGAAAAAGCCTACAGCAATTTTTTTAAATCACAGTCAAATATTTCAAATACCTTTTCCAGGAATAATTTGTGTAGGCATTAGATTCTCTGGTTCATGTGCCTGCCCCTTGACACATTTAAACCAGGAGAAAGTATCTGAATCATCATCTGTAAACAAAAACATGAAATTGTTTTATTAGTGTATCTTTCAACCTCCTGGAAAGCTACATACTTTGCTATTACTGATACACCAAACCACAGGTCTACACATGTTGTTTTTGTTGGGAAGGCTTATTGTCTTGCTGTTTAAGGCTGTTGTTATCTTCCAGGTTTAAAATACAGGTTTTTCTTGTCCCTCTACTCACTTTGTTTCAAGTAGCAGTATGGATTCTCACCTTCATGTAAGCCTTTTTTCCTCATTCTGTAACAGTCCACACACACCCCGAAGCCACACTTAGAGCAGACCCAATGAAGATTGAAGATTGTGGTGTCACAGACATCGCACATTTCTCGAACTCCACGAACTGCACGCTTCCAGGCTACCTGTCCTGTGGTAATTAGCAGATTCATCAGGTTAAACAAAGCAAAATATTTGCATATTAAACATAGCTACATTAAAACACTTCAGTGATCCAATACTCAGACTTGATTTTGTATTGCAACTCCAAAATAAAGCCTTTGCTGTTACAGATTCTGAAATGTAGGTCCAGAACAGCACTAGCAAGCTAAGCTTAATGTCTAGCTTGCCACAGCCAGCTTGTCTTTGATCTCTATTCAACAGTAGTTTTCTTCCTTTAGTAGGTTTTCTGTACGTTTACAGGTGTGTATCAGACCACCTCAGAGTGGTGAGTTGTTCTTCTCTGAAGAGCTAACCACTGCTGTCGATCTTTCTTATGCACCCATTATATTCCACCTTTGCTCACACCAAGCCACTTAAGTCCACCCAAAACATCCTGAACACTGACAGTGTCTTGAAAAAAATTACAAGCCCTTCCAGGACTGTATTAAGTACAGGTTAATTTAGACTGATCTTCATTTTGTTATATCACCAGCTAGAAAACTAGACTAGACAAAAAGCACAGGTCTGCCTCTTCCTACCTCCTTCCACACTTGTAACTTCTCTGAAATTTTTCTGCCCACAACATTTTTTTAATTTTAAAAGTAATGAGAGACCATGTCCTAACGTATGCAAAAAAAACCCACACCGGATCCAACCATCTGTTGCTTTTCTTCTGTATAATGCCCATTAACTATGCATGGAGCAAAATTAGAATAGCTTGGCACAATTTGTTCTTAAGTAGGAGGCAAAAATTGTTTGACTATTTGCTTCAAAATTCTTCCAGGAGACAGAGGTCTCAATGTCACCAGTTCCATTCTTCTGTACCTTTTAAAAACATGCATTGTATTTACCTTTTCCTAGGCCAATCCTCCAGTTCCCGCAAAAGAGAATGAAGGGTTTGGGGTTTTTTGTTATCTGTTACATGCCATTTCGCATTTCAGTTTTATGATTTTGTACTTTTCTACTCCTCCTATTCTTTTCCTGCCTCTCCATAGTCTGACCCTGCCTCATCTTTCTGTAGGTCTTTTGGCACTTCATGACCAAGGAGCAATGTGACCTCACAACCTGTTCTTTCTACACTAGTCAATCTTTTACTACACAGAGATAATGTCACTTGTGCTTTTGTACTTAATCTTTAAGGAACTCTCCTTAAGGAAGCTCTCCCAAATAATTTTCTCCCTCACATTTGTCTTATGGCTCTACCTACCACAGTCTGTTAGCACACTGGTAACAGACAGAAGGGGCAAGACATACCGTGGAGTCCAAAAATATTAAAACATAAATGAACCCCTAAAAAGTAGTACTTGAGCAAAATATTTTAATGTCTTAGAAAATGTCAGTTTGACAGAACCAGAATTTTTTTGAAAAGGTATCATTTCAACTCTGTCAAGAGAAGTTTACCATAAGTGTAAACAGGGGTGGTGGGAAAACCTGTTTTTCCAGCCAAGAGCTTACTCTTTCACTGAACTGTCAAAAAAAAAAATCTAGATGGTAAATTACTTCTTTCCTAGCCAGAGCATTTAAAAAAAAACCACCCAAACCCAAAAAAACAACAACAACAAAAACCCCAAACAACACAAAACCAACCACAAAAACAAAACCAAACCAGTTCTCTATTTTAATGAAATAGAGTTCTTTTACTCTCACCAATCAGGGCACTAAGCAATTCACCACATTTTGCTCCTTTCAAACCAACTCCACACCTCCTGTGTATGTTTTCCTCTGCTACTAAAAAACACCACACCTCCCCTTTGCTTCATTAATTCCACCCAAATTTCATCTTTCTAGAAAGTGTCTCAGTATTCCAGTCTGCCCCTCTGGTTCTGGCTATTGATACTTTGGCTCCACAGCTCTAAACAAGTTCCAGTATAAGCAAAGAGTAGAGCTTGCAGACCTCAAGTAGCACAGGGTAAGACCTCACAGCAAACACTTCTGGAGTATCTCAAAGCTTCCCTCCCTTTTTAAAGGGCATTCAAGCCTGCTCAGTTTTTTTTCTTCTAGGCAAAACCCTGGAGTAACTGGTAAACTGATAAAATCTCTATATAGAGTCAGTACTACCCAAATGCAGAAGACATTGGGTACAGTCTTCTAAACTGTACTGCATTTAAGTTGTACAACAATCCAAAAAGCAAACAGTTTAAGAATCATTCTACTGTGAGAAACGATTATGCAAGATCACAACTCTCCCCATCTGTTTGCTCGTGTTTGCTACAGAAAGGTGGTGATGTGGCCAAAACGCTGTGTTCAAGGATGCAAGGTTTGCCCTGTGTGCACAGTCAGTTACCTCCTTGACAGCATCCCTTTGGTCTGTTCCCAGTAGGGCTGTACATATAATCACTTGAAACAGCCTTACTGGAAAATTCTAAGCTGGGGGGAAGTGGGGGACAGGAAGAGATTTCTTTACAGACTTGACAGGCAGCACTAGGTCTATTATGCAAGAACAACAAAATAGGACCACAGCAATCTAACAAAATCTGTGCAGTCAAAATGAAAGCTGTGTTTCACTTCCATACTAAGAATAGACCATGAGCTGCCTGCTAGTTTATTTAATTATTTAACACTTAGTTTCATAACACAATTATACTCTCTGCAACAGGAAAAGTAATTTGATTGAATTGAGAAAATTTGTCTGACAAGGAAGGATAGAATGACTTCTTCCTTTCCCCCTGCCTGTGAGCAGAGAGTTGCTGACACTAGTTCACACTCAATCTTAGCCATTACCTCTCTCAGAGAAGAGGGAGACACTGAAGTCTTACGTATGACATTTCCAAATGCACACAATGTATTTTTGTACAGCTCAAACTTAAAATTTTCACGTAAAGCTAATAAAATACAGATTTTAATACAAATTGATCTTACTGTGTGGTTCAATTGTAGACATAACTTCCTTTTCAGATATCACTAGTTGACAAAAGTGATCTCCAATGTTGGCTAGAATATACTTCGCTGTGTCGAGATCTAGACCCACAACATTTTTTGCTAGAGGTAGCCATAAACTAATAGCCTCAGGGTCATACTTATTTGGAGTTAAGAAGCCTTCCTCACGCAGTATTCCATGCTTATTAAACTGCAACCTGTGGAAAGAGACGGGGGAAGGAGAAAAACCCATCATCTCAAGTGTTGTATTAATTTACATTTATTCCAGTGAGTCAATGCCTGAACTATAAACATGGATACTGTATGTCAATGAGTTTAACACTTACTGGTTGCAACAGACCCAGGTAAACATACTTGTCATTAGCATTAAGCATGCTTAATGCACTGCTTGTTTAAAAAGACTCAAAACATCAGGTCTTTTGTGGTAAGGTAGATTTCCTAAGATTTTTTTTTTAATTTACATAAAACCAAATACAGTTGATTTCCAAAATGCATTAGGACTAAGGATCACATCTAGAGGAGGTAAGAGTAAGAATTTAATCTAGAACCATGTACAAGTCACAAGAGACAGAACACCTTAAAAATACAGCAAGTTTCATTAACAATTTGTTTGGAAGTAGCTGTCAGAAAAAAAAAATCCAGCAAAATTTGAGTAAGATATTCTTGACCAATTCTGATTAGGTGGAAAGAATGAGTAGTAGTTTATTAAATTAAAAACACCAAGAGTTTTGCTCATGTTTCTGGGAACCTTCTCACTACATATTGTAGAAGGAAGTTGACTTCTGATGACAATAGAGGCTCACTAGAGTGTTAAGCGTGGCAAGAAAACACACAGTGCCAATTGATATCACCAGACAAATGCCATCTTCAGACTTGCAGATATCACATTCAATACAGAAACAGTTCCAGCAGTTCTGAACTGAAGAATTCGACCACTTTGAACTGTACTGCAAGTCTGGATTTTTACCCTGAGATGAATTAGCAAAGTCTGTTACTCACATGTTTTTGACCATTTCAATTAATACCAGATTATCCCAAAATTTACCATAGTAAAAATATCTGATCTGAGGTTAGATAATAGATTAGCAATATTATTTCTTCATTTGAAGGAAAAATGAAGTTAAGAGAGGCACACCAACAACATCTGGACATGAGATCAAGTAGTTAATGGAAAAACATACACAACTTGAAAACAAAGAAAAGGACATGTTAAAAAACAGCCATACACTGCAGTTTGACAACATCCAGCCTGGGATTTAAGTGATAGTTTAACATTCTTTTTGAAAGGGTTCCTCATGGTCTCTTAAGAGCTAAAGAGATAAAACATCAAAAGACCTTGACTGTTCAACTCAAGAATCAGTCTCTGGGGGCTGTGGGTGGGGATAAAGAATCTGAACTGACAGATCAGGTTTAGAAAAGCAACCACCACTCCACAGTCACCAGATTTTCCCTAAGGATGCCTTGCTGACCCTCCCCATCTGCTCTCCTGAAACACAGTGAGCATACTGATTAAACATTTCTATGGCAAGCTTAAATAAGTGTTACAGAACTTGAGAGTTCTGTAAAGTGAAACAATGTAGCTTATTATTTTGCCCACCACCATTCCAGCTGAAGCCACTGGCTACTCACTGCAACTTCTCCACAGCTATGGATGTCTAACATTCCACACACCCAACTGTTAAGTTTTAGGCCACATACATGCACAGAATCTACCCTCTCACTGCTATCTCCAATACGACTGAGCACTCAAACTTAACTCACATTATCCCATTGGCACTCAGCCCAGAATAGCAAAATAAAGAGCATAAAGTCCTGCCAAAATATTTTCTACTCAAGTGAAGCAGTTATAAAATTTCCAAGGGCTAAAAAACCACAGGCAACCTCTCAGTTTGGTATATTAATATTATAGCTTAACAGCTAAACACTGACATCCAGCAGTTCTGAACCAGAGACCTCAATGAGGCTACTTTGACCAAATAACTTTTTTTTAAATCTGTTCTGGAAGACGGAAATCCATGTTCTACCTAACAGTGCGCACTCAACAGGCCCCCTTTCAGAAAAGGGAGAAAGGTCTGATGTCCAAACTTGGATGTGAGGCATGTTATTCACATTTAAAGAATATCAAGGTGTAAATAGTCAAAATTGTTCTTACCTTCTGAAGTGAAAGAATCGACAAAAGACAGTGGAGTCTTTTTGGTCTTTGTTCTTCCGGTAACTGTCCAAACGACATTCCCTGCATTTATGCAAGTGAGGTGCAATATTATTGCAGGAACCATCCTGTACAAATGCTTCTCCACTTTGCTGCAGCTTCTTCACTTTAGAAGCATCTGCTAAAATTGACTTGCGAACAATTACTGCAGGAAATAGTGTAGATTAGACAAGTTTCAGTTTCTCACATAGAGGTGCAAGCAAACGTATTTTAATTAAAGAACCATGTCAACTTTTCCTACAAGTTTCACATTACATTAGCATAAAGTTATGCTAAAGTATTTACAGTTAGCAGTAATTTCTCAAGTCAGAAGAAACTTTCTCAGGCTACAGTTCCACCGGAGTCATAGTCTGCAGACTCAAGTTTAACCTTTCGTTTTTCTCCTCCACGGAGGAGTATTTTGGAAGAGCATCTGCTTTGAATGAAAGTTCTTCAGCCACCAGGGCTGAAGTACCTAAGCACCAAGTAGGCCAAGGTATGAAGTTACCACACTTCACAAATAAGGAAAGTTGAAGTACAACCTGGCCACTTCTCACTCCTGTTTTTACTCTTCATGATGCAACAATAGCTTTCAGCATTTTTATAACAGATGTCAAACATCTCTCTCCCCCCTCTGACATTGTAGGTAAGGCCTAGCAGGGCACCAAAGTGACTTGCTTGGCTGGCCGTGTTCCCAGGTTAATTATGGAACAGCACATGGTAATCCAAGACCAAGCAACATGAGATAGGAAAGAGAGGTGGGGTGTGTAGGGACATTCCCAGAACCCAGGATGATCAGCAATATCACCTGATGCACAGCACAATACATAACACATCAGGAGTCCAGATCCTTAAACAACTACAGCCTTTCCCATTCTTCCATGGGGAAAACTTCAGCTCACCAAGGGGAACTGGGACACAAGAAACAGAAACAAGGTAGGTTGTTTTGGGGTCAAGTGGTTCTTGATATTTTTTTTTCCCCAATTTGGTGTTTGTGATTTGTTTTCAGAACAGTTATTAAATGAAATTCCACTCTTCAACAAAGCATTGTTGATAGCTTCCATCTCTCACCATACTTACAAAATTTAGAGCTGCTGCTAAAAAAAGAGTGGTCTCATTACACCATCAGCATTTGCATTCCAGACAGAACCTTGTTTTTGTACTCTGTTTTGCCATTATGTTCTGGCATACATTTTGTAACTATTTTTTTTCTAGATATGAATGATTAGTCCTTTTCCTTTATCATGGAAGTTCATTGCACTTCCCTTGTAAAAGAATCCACAAATGACTCAAATTCCAAATCACTCACACAATTTAAATTACTAATTCGGCGTGTTACAGAGGACTGACTTACACAGGAAATACAAGGACTTTCAAGTAATAGGAAGTTTTAAAAATACTTACTATTATCCTGGACCTTGGCACTTGCAGTCCAAAAGCTTTCATTTTCATTTCTGTCATAAAGACCCTCATTTGAATTTCTTCTTATAAAAAAATCCACATCCATAAGTTCGTCAATCTTGTTTCCCTTGTGGCTGTTCTGGCTGTTGCAATTGCTTTGTGATTTAACTCCAGACTCAGTAAAAGAGAGAAGATGAGCATCTGAGGTTGAGGGTCTACAATCTAAAGTCCGCTGCAGTTCAAGAGTACTACTGACTCTGGGTATTGCTGTGGAAGAGTTAAGGTGTTGACACTGTTTTACAGAAGCACACTCTTTTGGAAAGTTTGTTGTGGGCTTCAGAAGAGGTTCATTTATATTTTTCAGGTTGGTTCCTTTTTCATTAGCTGAATCAGTTGAAGATGAAGATCTCAATGTTGTCAGAGAGGTATATTTACCATTTTGATCATTAGGATTTTGCATTTGTTCGTTAGGTATAAACCTCACTTTCGGGAAGGCCATCAGTTCTTCCTTCAATGGTTTAATTCCAGTATTAAGACAAGAAGGATGAGTTTCCGGTAAGCTTCGTCTACATGTGCTGAAACACATGACACATAATAATTAGACAAAGAAAAATGTGTCAAATTGGGGCATCAGCTCCTCAAATCTAGTCACATTTGAAGAATAAATTAATCTTGAAAGAAGAAACATAATCATGCACTTTGAATCCTAATGTTCCAAGATATTTAATATTATGTGAAGTTGAAGAAGTTTGTGGGTTTAAGTTTTGGGTTTGGATTTTTTTAGGGTTTGATTTTTTATTTTAAAGTTGAACAGAACGATAACTCTGTATACACACATAGTCACACACAAATACTAGTACTGCAACTACTCCACTACCCTTCTCTTAAAATTAGACAGTTACTTTCTCTCTTTTTCTCCATGCAACAGGCTGCGTGAGAAGATTCTAATACTCAAGGAACTTCTGGCTGGCACTACAAGTCTATATTGGAGACAGTAAAACTGCTCACAAAAATAGCTCAAAAAAAATTTCCATATTTTCTGCATTTATCTTGTGAGATATACACACAAAACTAAGCAGGGAAAAAAAACCTATACCATTTCCTTTAAAAATATTATACTAAATTTGAGCTTTCCTGTCACACTATTTCTCCCATAGACTTTCATTTTTGTGACAGAATTTAGAGCACAACTGCAACATAACCTTCAAATTATGCAAGCTAGGAAAGAGCTGCAATTTATACTTGGGAAAACAGTTACATAGTACAATACAGTTCCCATACTTACTACTGCCAGAGAATTGACTAAAATATACCCTTTATTTCAGGCCCCTGCTTGCCTTTCTTCCTGTCACAGCCGATGTAGCATTTTGTATTTTGGAGACGTTTACTGGATAGAAAAATGCCTTCACAACACTACTTCTAGAGCAACTTGTATAACAGAAATACAATACCAGCTCAAATTTGTTCAAGGAAAGTTTGAAGTGAGAAACTTGGCACTGAAAGGTTTCAGACAGTTTGACATTTTCTAGCCTTCTACCTTAACAAAGAGCTTTTAAGCCACTAGTGTTCAACAGAAATGTAATTGAGGACCTATACTTGTTCTACAAGAAGCTAGAATACAGGACACCTGCCTTAATGTGTTTATTTTTCTTGGAGGCAGGGGCTATGTATAACCCACCAGTTTACAGGTGGGTACAATGAAGCAGTAACATCAGCTCATTACATTGAAGGGCAACTACCTCAAAGACAAGAAAAATATGGCATAAGCAGGCAAATTATGTATCCAGGACAACTAAATCTAAATCTTCTCTATGCCAATATTACAGAAGACTACTTAATACAGTTCTTTAAAATTACGGCTGAGTTTGTTTTGCTAAGAATTGGAGCTATTTTTGGAAGAAAACAACCTGCATAAGCATAAACTGATTCCTTACCCCTGAGGAGTTTCTGCACCAAGATTGGGTGGTGAGTTTGCTGGCAGAGGCAGGCCTTGATGCCTTTGGTCTTTATTAGCAGGAGTACATCCTAGCAATGCTTCACCCAACACTGTTGGTACTGACTGCATGGGTCCCTGACTGGGAGAAACCTGTAAGGGAGATTTTAAGTTAGGAAAATTCAGGATAACAGCAACACTGCTTTGCAAGGTTCAATTTAAAATGAAAATTACATTAATACCCTTCCCACCATGTTTAATAAAGCCCATTAATCTGCAAGATGGAAAGACCTTAAATGTCCTTTTAAACCTCATCAAGTCAATGAAACACTGCTCATTTAATTTTCAAATAAAAAAGTGAGTTTTGGAAAAGAAGGTATATTAAGAAGGTGGAAAAGAGGATAGAAAGCTGTGCTCTTCATAACTGCTAGTGTAACAATGTTTTGAAAATAGTCACAGTAATCAGAATTCACAAATAGCTTTCAAAGCCCATCTGAAAAATCCCAGAGAAAATTAACTGTGAAGTTACACTGACAACACTACCAAAAATCTGGATGTGAACCTCCTTGTAGCGAGAAAAATCTTTGTACTGGAATTCTAGAAAGAGTTAAGTAAAGAAAATTCTGTGCTGACTGAACCAGCCTCACAAATCAACAATTCATTTAGGAATACAACAGGCCTACCTAATTAGCAAGCATCTTCAAAAAAAAAAATTTCCATGGAGCTCCTTCCCCAGCTCTAACATCTATCTTCCATTCTCACACGCTCAACTTACTGCTGGAAGTTACACTACTTTACCATCAACTCAAAACTATTTCCTTTCTGCTTTGGTGTAACAGCTGTCAGGCATCAAGACAAGCTCTCAAAAATCCACTGGAATTAGTTAACTCCATATTGGAAATCGGAGTACTATCACATACTAAATAAAAAATACTAATGGCTTCAGCTTATCACTCTCATATATTCACATCCACCAAAATCAGAGAAACAAACAGGGTTTTTTTTTTTTTGTATTAGAAAGTACACTCGTAACCATTTTGAGAACATAGTTGCTAGACGTTTCCCAAAGAGTATAAGTGCAAAAAGATAAGTCCTTCATGGGAAGGCAGACTAGAAAAATCAAAAGTAAATTCACTACTTCAAGGAAAAACAAGCTATGAATTCAGAACATAACTCTTCTGCAAGACATTTGGAATTTGATATAAAAAACAGCTTTGCGTGTATCAAGCAGGATGCCCAATGACTGAGTATACGGAAAACTACAGACTGGCCAATTGAACACCTGAAAGATGGTAAAGGTACTCAAGTACAAGCTATAGAAACAGCATGAGCAGAGCATGACTGCAATGCACACTGATTTGCTGCACACTCTTAAATACATTTTCCATTGAGGAATCTTATCCTGTACTTGCTACTTCATGCTGTATGTTTGTGAAACCATTAAAGATTTCTAATAGGCATTAGACCATCAGCCAGATCTACATCATCGTAGGTATATTAGCCAGACCCACATAATTGACTCTGCAGAGAACCGACCGCAGAGAAGCCAAGCCATGAAGCCAAAAAAAATGAAACAAAAATCCACCCTCCCACCCCACCACCACTCTAAAGCTTCCAGATGGCTGCTCCTGCCTAAAATGCAAATGTTGGTTTGAAATACTGGGACAAAATTATAGGGTAAGTTTGTAGTACTGTTCTTCAGCCAAGCCATTATTTTTCCATTTGCATTTCTGTACTTAAGTTACCCAGGTTATTTTCTGACAACAATTTGAGAGTTTTCTTAAATCTGAGTGATACTTGGCAGGTCACTCACAAAAGAAATAAATATATGTATATGGAAGTTCTAGAAAAGTAGTCATATTCCCTTTTTGTGCTGAAACTACATTCTTCCAGACTACTGCTTGCATAGCTTAAATCCTCAAAGCATGCAAGCGTAGCTGAAGGTATTGCATTTACGTACAAAATAGTTTAAAAAAGAATGTGAAAAGCAAAGGTTATAACACAACATAGTTCTGAACATTTTCATCCATTACAGAATACATGACCAGGCAGGCTCACTCCTGGGGGGCAGGAAGGGGCAAAAAGCACAGCCAAAAAAAAAACAAAAAACAAAAAGCAAAAAAAACCAAACCACCAAACAAAAAATCCAACAGCCTTCAAGGCTCAGTAACTTCTTCTCAGATTATCATGAAGGCAAGATAGCTTACCCATGCCTAGACAAGTTTCTAAGAACTCAACACACCCTCTTAGGGATTATATTTATTATTCTACTTTTCAATTTAATACTCATGACTGTTCTGAGACATGACAAAACCATTATATAACAGTCATACATAACATAGTAAGACATTACCTCAGGAGAACATTTTATGTGTTTGACATCAACACCTCCACTAGTCTCAGATGACTTCCTTTTCGTGCCCCCAATTCTTTTGGATTTATCTGGAAAAGGTGGTAAAGATGAGTACATTTATCACAAATACGCTACTTCATGTTTGAAGCACAAACAAGAATAGGTCTTACCACATTTTCCATTGTTGTCATATATTATTTCAACGTGAATTAACTCTGGATCAAGAGTTTTTAAAGCTGGAATCTTGGAAAGGAACAAAAACACAGAAGTGGTCATTTAGAGAGGTGAAAGTTATTATATGAATGCATTTATCTTAGATGTTGCAGTATAGACTAAGCTTAGACATTTAACTTCTAGGTTGTTTGTATACCAAGCTGTATTTAACAATATATTGTTATGACAGAGCCTCTGCATGAAAACACATATATCAACTGGTGCTTCAGAGCACTGTCTACACAGCACAGAAAGCAAAGAAACTGGCATCGTACATTTGCCTCGATCTTCAAATAAAAATTCCAGGCCTTCCTCATTTTGCATAGAAGGCCATTTGTTATTTGATAGTTCTACTGGCAGCACAAAGAAACACTTTGGAGGAATAGATCATTCTGCTTAACACTGATCCCCCGTATTTTTAAGCTTACTGCAGCGAGGACAGAATTAAAAATAGTGCTGGTGAAGATATAAATACAAGTTCTCACCCATTTCCCATCTCTGGTTGTAAACTGCAGGAACTAGTTCTTACCTCCTGACAGTTGACCTCAAGAGTTCTTGTGGCTGGATTACCATTGACAACAACTGCTGTGAACCACTGAGTAGATGGATCCAGACTATAAATTCTGATTTTTGAACCAATGATATTTTTTCCACCTTAAAAAATGGTGAAAAATACAAGAAGAGCAAGCTTAAGAAAAAGGGAACATGACAATCATCACAGTTACCAACTTCCACATAGCTGAGGGGGAAAAAAAAACCAAACACAACAACCAAAACCCACAATCAAATGATGTTCCTGGAACAGTTCAATTGTGTTTTCTGGAGGTTAAGACACACAGCAGAGTTCAGACTGACCTCCAGATTTCAGACAGTAAAGCCAGATCAGTAGACATGGAAGTGAATGCTTAGGTGTGAAGTTTTCCTCTTTTTACAGTACTGGAAGCAACAACTCTAAGTTGCAGTATTTACCTTTCCATTAAGTATTTCTTGCACATGCAAGCATATGCCTACAAATATGCTTGTTTGAACACAGTAATTAAGAAGTTGAAGCTAGTAAGTCTAAAAATAACAATTCTAACTTGACTAAAAAAGTAGTCTCTGTATAAACTTTCGAAGTCCCAGCAGCAAACTGGTAAATAAAGAAATAACTAAAAATCAATCTACCCAAAACAAACAACCCCAAACAAATTCAGTGAGAATTGCTACAGATTTGATATCCCTTTCACAAATGCCAGGCCATACATGCCTAACAAAGGAAATATCTGATACTTAAATCCTTATAATCCTTCACATTTTGTATTCACTGCTGTGAAAAAAAAGGTGAATCAATATTTTTGAAAAGCTTATATCCCCGAAACAGATTTCTATAATTTACACAATCACTGCTAACATTTCTCTTTTGACTCGAGCACTTATTGCCAGAGCTTTCTACTGCAGAGTAGGTTTGTACCTTGCACCAAGCGTGTTTCATCTAGGTGTTTCTTTACCAAAGCCTGAATTTCTTCATTAACATTTTGATCATCCTTAAGAGAAAGCTTGGAACTGTCCATATCCTATTTAGGGAATTGAAAAAAAAAAGTCAATACGAAGAATATTTTCGATTAACAATATCCCATAATATTTAGAAATAAGATAGCAGAATTTCATAAAAGTCCAAGTTTCACATTAGTCTGTGTTCTTTCAGCTATGGGGATATCACATTTATTGAGGCTGACATTTCCTTACTACTAATCTGGATCAATTATCTGCAAGCCAGACTAAAGTGAGCTCTTCAGGTCCACTTTAATACTGTTCTGAAAACAATCTGTTGTTTCACCACACTGCTAATGAGCACCAAGTTTAATTGAACTACCCATTTTTTAATTTAGGATTTTAAGTTAAGCTCTCAGAAGCAGCAACATGTAAGTAGCCCTGACTACATACCAATGCAAACATTAAGTTCTGTTTCTATTTATGATAATACCGGGATATAGTCCATCTCAAGGCACCATTATAAATCCTCATATGAACCAAAACAAGAGTCAGCTACTTCTAAATGATAGTTATTCAACATCATATATTTATATTTGGGAGAGAGTTCCTCTAATTATTAACTAAAGCAAGCTGCTTGATGACATTTAGAATTGATTCTGAAATGAAAGTTTGGAACAAGTTTTTTCCAATGGCACTGAGTGCTAATAACAAAAGGGGGCTTGGGGTTTGGGTTTTTTTGCACTGCTCTGGTATTTGTAAGCAGCAGAAGGCTACTAGACATGAAACTGGTATTCAGGAAGCCAGAAAACTGATCTTCTCCATTGCAGTATCAGGATAAGGCTTCTACATCAAGTAATCTTTACTCTGTTGTTGAGACAACACAGGCAAGACAACTACCTACAACACAAATTCAGCTGTGATTATTTTGTTAGTTTCTCAAGAGAAGTTGTCTATTTGCTGTTAACAAGTCAGAACAGAATACAGTGTTGATGGCACTCCCACCAGTCTCAACATGGGACATCTATTACCAGTTTTATTCAGACTATTTAAAGGTCTTGAGAGTAATTTCCTGAACAGGTTTAATCCTTTATCATTAGCAGATATTATTCTTCAAAATGCCTGACCTGTCAGTCACATTGCTTCAATCCATTTCTATCTAATTTTCACTAAAAAACCTTCCTCTTGCTCATCTCATTTATATCCTCCCCAATTCCTCATTTGTTTAGGCTTAGAAGCAATGCATTTCCATTAATGAGAAAGATTTATTCCAGAAAACCCTGTAACTCTTTTCATAGTAGTGACAGTCCTGTTCATAAGAACAAAGGGAAACTATTTTAGATTACCCCCATAATCAACAACTGCTGTCACCTGAGCTGACTAACTGTCCTAGCACACTCCTTCAACCAGCTCTCTTAAGTGACCATGTCCTACATTACAGGATTCAGAACTGGCATTTATGAGTTATGACAATATATACCTACTCCAGGTTTTCCCCATTTTTAAGTTTGCATTTAGAATATATAGCTTGACATATCTTAAGTACCAAAATAAAAGATTTATCATCCATTTGCATAGTGCCATACAAGGTTACCTGAATGGGTGTCAAAAGGTCTTTAGAAAGAAACACACATCTCTCTTCACCGAGATAGCGTACTGAAACCATTGATCCCAAACCAGCTTTGTCCACTAAGGATTTGTAAGTCTAGAAAAGTGATAAACATTTTCTTAGAGAGTAAGATCTTATCATTCCTCATTTGCATTTAAAAAATATTTTAGTTTTGCATCTATTTCTCTGCTAAGATACCATATCTACACACAACGCTTGGAACAAAGCAAGTTTCTAATAAAGCTTCTAATATGTGCCTAGTAAAGGAGTTACTGGACTATACTTGAAATTAATTTATTAGAACCAGTCAGGAATTCCATTTGGGTCACTGTCATTAGCAATCAACCATTCGTCTCAACATGAAGTATTCACTAATATTAGAAGTTCTAATTGTGGATATGTTAATGAAAATCTTTCCTTGTAGTAGGCTAGGGGAATAGCTAGCAAATCATAGAATGGTTTTGGTTGGACGAGATCTTTAAGATCATCGAGTTCAACAATTAACCGAGCACTGCCAAGTTATTACTAAACAATGTCCCTCAGCACTATGTCTATACATCTTTTAAATACAACCGGGGATGGCAACTCAACCACTTCCTTGGGCAGTCTCTTTCAATATCTGATAACCCTTTCAGCAAAGAAATTTCTCCTAATATCAATCCTAAACATTCCCTGATGCAACTTGAGGTCATTTCCTCTTGTCCTACTGTCTGTTACTTCAGAGAAGAGACCGACCTCCACCTTGCTGCAACCTCCTTTCGGGTAATTGTAGAGAACAGTAAGATCTCCCCCTCAGCCTCCATTTCTACAGGCTACACAACCCCACTTCCTTCAGCTGCTCCTCATATGACTTGTTCTCTGGACCACTCACTGAAGGCCTGCTGCATGGCTTACATTAAAGTTCTCAAAGCTCACACAACATTGACAGCGTACTGAAGCCTTAGTTAGGTGTGTACAATGACTTGGATAGCCTCATAGTTGTTATACCGCTGCAGTAGAATGATGAAGTTGTGTTCAGGTCTACCAAAGGCTTTAAGAACAGACAAGAAACAGAAGTTTCCTTTAAAAGCTTCCAAACTCTTTCTAATGTGTCCAAGGCTAAATTTTGTCTAGTCCTGCAGTAACAGCTCTGAGTGGGTAAAGCATAAGGATCCTGGAACAGGAGTGGCAAGAGTAACTCCTCCTTATGTCAAAGGTACACTTGTGCCCCATTTAAAAGAAAAAGAAAACCATTCTGATAGAGTATGCAGTTGGGTTTCTGTAGGACTGATACAGCAAACAGACTTTCTTCCCCTTTGTTGTTTGCACAGCACTGAAAAATGGGCAGTATCACAAGAGAAACAGGAGTCTCTTCAGGAGTGACAGGGCATTACAAAATTTCCGCAAAGCTATTCCATTTATCAGAAACATACTCTCACATATACTTGAATCAGTAAGTTGTCATTGAGATTTAAATAAATTAATCCACAGATCTCTTTTAGACCCCCTCTTTCTGGCCTTGAGTGGTGGGAAAGGGAGGAAAAAGTCTTCATGAACAAAGTTGCATGAACTGACACGACACGAAGGAAGCTTTATGTGTAAAAGGCAAGTAGCCAGTAAGAACTGTTGAGATACTTAGAAAGGGACAACAACTAAGTTTAAATAAGCAGGTTTTCAGAACATTGTATCAGCAAAATCTCCTAGCAGAAATGCTGGTATTAATGGACAGGTCAGGAAATAAAATTAAGTATTCATTCAGTATTGGCCCCTTGCTACAAGAGGGACATTGAAGTGCTGGAGCATATCCAGAGGAGAGCTACCAAGCTCATGAGGGGTCTAGAAAATATATCGTATGAGGAGAGGCTGGGGGAACTGGACATGTTCTGTTTGGAGAAGAAGCTGAGGAGAGATCTCATTGCCCTCTACAACTACCTGAAAGGAGGTTGTGGACAGGTGGGTGCTGGCCTCTTCTCCCAAGCAAATAACGACAGGAACAGGGGAAAGGGTCTGAAGTTGCAGCAGGGAAGGTTCAGACTGGATATTAGGAAGAATTACTTTACTGAAAGAGTGGTCAGTCACTGGAACAGCCTGTCCAGGAAAGTGGTGGAGTCACCATCCCTGCAGGTATTTAAGAAACATCTAGATGTGTCACTTCAGGACATGCTCTAGTGGCCAAGATTGTAAAGAGTAGGTTGTGGTTTTGTGTATGGTTGGTCTTGATCACAGAGGCCCTTTCCAACCATAACAGTTCTGCGATTCCTCACCTGTCCTATTTGGCCTGAGCTTCCAATACATATCTACTCAGATTGTTCCCCTGTTCACCTCTACTAGCCAGCCATGCACAGCAGTTACAGCAGCTCAAAACTTGGTATAGCATAGCTCAGGTTTTTATATGCACAAAATCCAGGTATCACAAATTACCTGTGCTAAGCTGCCATCACATAGGAGTCATTCAAATTACTTTTCTCTCAGATCAAGAATCATTGAGGAATTAACAGTACTTGAGGCAGAATAAAGTAAGATAAAAATATCAGCTAGCGTTAGAAACCTACTATTTACCTTTTTTCTATATATTCTTAGCTGCAATTTCATGAAAGCAGCAAGAAACATGAGTCTTAAGGGAGAGGGAATTAACATTCTACAGAACCATGGTTTGAGAGAAAAGCAGGGTCATAAAAATATATTCTTGTACCTCAAGGCACAATATACCAACTTCAAATGCTTACAAGCTCTGCCTAGCTCTAGCTGTACAAAGAGATTTAGTTCACCTTCAGATCAGATGTAAGAGTACACAAGTGAAGCAGTACTTGCAAAATCCACACTTATAACAACACTGTTCTTAGAACACAGAACTGCAAAACCAACGTGATTTAGGCCAAGAGTATACTTGCCATTGCAGGCCACTGGACAGGAGACATAGAACCAGCTTGGTATTTTCTTTCAGCCAGTACCAGCTTTTGCTCCACTAGGAATGCTTTTATTTTATGGCTGTAGACTTCCATCCATCTTCTCTTTTCCCATGATTCATCATCAAATTCTACACAGATCTACAGAAAGGAAACAAAGTGAAGGTATGACTAATCATAAAATTCCGACATGCAACATGAAAGAGGATAAACAAACACCAATTTCGTCAGGGAAAAAAAAAACCAAAAAACTTATAATGCAAACATGATTACTGCCTTTCTGTCACACAATCAAGCAATCACTAGGTCAGGCTGGGATGATTTAGTATTTCATAAGTGATAGTCAAAGTTAACTGGTTTGTCATCTTTACCATCACAAAAAATGTTAACATTCCTATTTAACTCTACCACCTTTCCATCTCAGAAAAGTCTTCTGCTGCTTAAGGAAAGTTAAAGGTGTTGACTCTGCCATGAGTGTTTACAATCAAGGAAATACAAACACGAATAGCCCCCTAAAACTCTAAAGGGCTCTATACTGTAGTGGCACATGCATTTTCCACAAACTCCAAACTAGGGTGCCTGAAAAAGCAAGCTGTTTTCCAGAAATATTTTAAGAGTCCCAAAGAATAACTTTAGTTCATTTACTGAATTCATATCTGACAGTAAACCAGCAAAGGTGATCAAATTATATAATTGGAAGAAGGTCATTTGCTGCCTGCTTGTATCTGGTATTTATCATTACAAATCTCTGAAGTACCTCTACAAGCTTTTCAAGAGGAAAGCAGTTGTCACTTTACAGCAAAAACACAGTGATGGCTTGATCAACTTCTTTGGGATGGCACTACTCTTTTTTCATAGGCAACATGGGAAGATCAGCAATGGATTGGGGAAGACCACCAATATGCCTTTGATTAAATACAGGAACTGGAATGTCTTGACAGAGAACACTACTCAGAAAAATCACTCCTTTTTCCGGTAAAATACATTCAGTCTAAATACATATAACTAACAGCACAGAAATCTCAGTTGAGTGAGCCTTCAAAACACTGTCTTGTGTTTAGCTTCCCTTTAAGAAGAAAGGCAAGTAAGAGCCTGCACACAGAAGAGCATTAGCACTGACAGGAGCCATAAAACTAATAATGGGTGCAGAAATGAATGCAGTCATTTTGAAGTTCATGGAAACAGTGAATGAGATAAGCAAATAACACAAGTACCAGAACCAGAATGGCTTGTTTTGTCTGTAGTGCAAACACCACACAAACAGGAAAATACAGTTGAGAAAGTACTTTCAAAAGTAGTTGACAGTCCCTCTATTCTGTAGCTTGCTCTTGACATGATATAAAAAGATTAAATGTTTCTACTCCTTTAGAGACTTCCCCCTCCCTCCCCAGCAATCCATTACTATTTTGGGTCTAACTATACATTACAGAGCTGTAAGAGAGAAAAGGAGATGGCATGTGTTTCGGTACAAAAGCTGTGCCTCAATTGTCTACTTTGCAACTTCTTTAATACTTTTGCTGGAGAACACATTAAGTCAATCTCTTCTGGCAGAACCGTAACCAGTTAAAAGGGTGACAATAGAGCCCCCAACAGCACCTGCTCCTTTTCCTTTTAAGTCCCAAAGAAGGTCCTTAAGAAGAGCTTTCTGCAGCAGCAACATCCTCCTCTTCACTCCAAGTACAGGATGGGGACAGCCCCATGGGCCAAAGATGGAGAAAGCTCCACCCCTGCCACAGATCCACAACAAACTCGGCCTCTAACAACTCATGACTCTTCATAACAAATCCCAAAGTTTGCGCTCTCAAGAAAGAGCTACAATCACGTACAATTTCTTCTTGTTTGACAAGAAGCAGGTGCTTCTTCAGTTAATCCGGAGTCACAAAACTCTTGCCATTAAACAGAGGAGAAAAAAGGCAAGTAAACGGTTTTAACTTTCTGACTGTCAAGCAACAGTTTGCCACCAAAGCTCCTTGTAGAACCAAATAGGAGGACCACCTAACAGGATGCTATTACAATAATGGAGTTTTGTCCTTGGCAAGTACTTTGTATTTTATAGTAATTACTCAGACACGGTTGAATAGTTTTACTGACTACAGTTGCCAAACAGTCCCTTAAGAGCTTCACAGCCAAATCCTGAAAGTCACTTGACATCCATTCAAACTATATAGTTAGCAAGTTACACTAAGTTTGCAATAATTGATAATGTGTTTAGAAATCCGGTTGGTAATCATTAAGAAGTGGCCACCATGCAAGAGTGCGAGAGCACTCCAACACATGTTAATCTGCTATGTCCTTCAAGAGAGTAGAAGTACTTGTTCGTTACCAGCTACTTCAAAGACCAAAAAAAAGAAGTCACCGATCCCATCAATATAGGGGTGTTTTTGTTTCAAATGTAACTATAACCTATGGAGAAAAAAAGCAGTTTACAGCTGAGAACATCTTAAATTACACTTAGGAGATACACAGAAATAAAACCAAAGGCACAGCACGTGCAATAAAACCCCTAAGTTTTCAAAATGCTGGTGGAAGAAAGCATATTTATAATTAGTTGGAGG
>VZRU01004119.1:298360-369379 GCA_013398155.1 Pedionomus torquatus | reverse complement strand
GTAAGGTCTCCCCAGAGCCTTCTGTTCTCCAAGCTGAACAACTCCAACTCACTCAGCCCGTCCTCATAGGAGAGGTGCTCCAGCCCTCTGATCATCTTCGTGACCCTCCTCTGGACTTGCTCCAACAGGTCCACGTCCTTATGTTGGGGGTCCCAGAGCTGGATGCAGTACTCCAGGTGGGGTCTCACGAGAGCAGAGTAGAGGGGTAGAATCGCCTCCCTCAGCCTGCTGGCCACACTGCTTTTGATGCAGCCCAGGATACGGTTGGCTTTCTGGGCTGTGATCACACGTCCAGCTTTTCATCCACTAGCTTTATCTCAGTGTCCTCTGCAGAAACCTTGCTGATGCCTGGTTTTCCAGTCACCCGGGATTTGGAAGGACCCAGTGCAAAGGCAACTATGGATTTTTGCAAATCAGGCTTGGGCAGTGATGAGCACGCTCCGCTTTCACCAACTTGCACTGCGAAGGAAAAGGCTGCCATGAGGGGACTGTGGCATCATCAAAACTGTTGATCCTGAGCCTGGATTTCTAGTGCAAAAAGTGAAGGTGCTAAGACTGCTGGGAGAAGCCTTTCCTTGCACACCCCAGCCAGACCACATCGGTCCATCCGGCTGGCCCCACACATGGGCAACCTCACTATGGCCTCCATCTCCCCGTCTGACCCTGCTTGGGAGCATCATCACTGCTCCACTCATCTCCTCTCTCCTTCTCCCCCATCCCGTGTTTACTCTCTGCTTTTCTGCTTTCTGTCTAAACACCGCCACAGACACAGCTGAAGCCTGGAGAAGACTGTTGTTTAAAAGCTGCACACTGAAGGATGCTTGTGTTGCCAAAACCTTTCCTGGCATCTGTAAAATCGGAGAGGACAAGCCGGCACAATGGGCGCAGAAAAATAGGACTTAGAGATAACTCAAGGAGGCCTGAGACTTTTTGTTGGCCACAGGGCCCGCAAATTATCTTGGCAGCCCTGTTTTAGTATTGGAGGAGTGAGGGAGTCCCGTCCATCACAGGATCTGGAGGAGAGGCAGTAACAAAGGAACTGCTGTGCAGAAGGCAAACAAGGGGAACCTCGCTGAACCCTCACCCAGCAGGCTTTATGAGATGTAACATTACTATAATGTGCCATTATATCTACATTTAGAAAAAAGGTCATCACACAGATTGGGCTGCGCTGCTAAACAATTCTGTCAGATAATTGTTCTCAAACCTACCTCCTGCTGAGGGTCTCAGTAACTTCCGTATCACACTGATACTGTGCTCTGCCTGAATCCAAAGTAAGCTCATAAAGCAAGGAGGGGGAAGGAAAATGTGACGTAGATGTGACTGTCTAACTGCTCAGACAGAGCATTGAGGAGTGAAATGCTTGAAGTAAGCAGGAGTGCTTTAGTGTACCAGAAGATCATTCCATATCCAGGAGTACAGCTTTGCATCATGTGAAAAGCCATATGCCTTCTCAGCAGAGACAAATTCCTAAAGTCAGTTGAGTTTGGACCATGCCTTAAAAAACCCCAGAAATACTCATTATTTTTTTAAACTATTTAATGACAGGAGAGAGAACAAACAAAAGCAGATGAAAACCAACTGTGATGTGGAGTGAGGATGGAGAGCAGAAACTGGCATAATATTTAACTCAGCTGGACTTGTTTCTTTGTTTTACAGTTAGGGGTTTTGCTTCGCTTTGGTGAAAGGTATGGACGTTTTATTACTGCTTCATTGATCACTTGGATTAGGAGCATTAGGTGTCCTAGGAGCATTCTGGAACCCCACCATGCCAGGCAACAGATCAGCACAGGACACAGACATGATGCTTACCAAGGAGAATTTGTGACCTAAATACAGTCAGTGGCATGGTGCAGGACTTCACTTTTATATAAATGTACATTGTAGGATATATCTGCATAACCTATGCTCATTTCACATGTCCTTGTATGCATAGCTATAGTAATTTCAGCAGAATTTACATGGTGACTTTAGAACAAAAGTCTCCAGTTTTTAAGTCATTGGAGGCTGTGAGATCAGTACTGTAAGACTGTAGTTAAATAAGGAAAATTGCACAAGGTTAGGCTCACCATTCTGGTTTTTTTTTTTTTGGTGTCGGGATTAACAGGGTTTAATAACACAGGCCGGAATCTCCTTGCAATGAAAAGGGCTTGCGCAGACCCTCCTTCTGCCAAGACTTCTAGTGACATCCCATTACTCAGCTGAACTTGAAGAAACCTCCTTAAGCCTCCATGGGGAAAGGGGCTGTGTTGGTCCTTTGATGCCACGGACTCGGGCTCTTCTGCATTCTACATTCTGTGGAACACGCTTGCCTTTCTCAGAAAAGGAAAGTGTCTGTCTGGTTTGGAGACAGCTTTCCTATGGCAAATCTGTGCCTTGCTGGGTTGTTTGCTTTGCAGCCAGCCCGAAACAATACAGCACCAACAGATGTGTGAACTTTGCCACTCAGTGTAATGAAGTGTTAGTTGCAAAACAGAGTTTTGGCGATTTAAATTGCCTCATGTGCATCAGGCTGTGAAAGAGGTTTGAAATAAATCATGAATAAGTTATAAATATTGTATTTTTGGAATTATCAGCTCTAGCAAGTCCACTGGCAATAGAAAGTGAAGACTTAGGCAGAATGGGGGCTGATGTCTCTCATTAAAGTTACCAGTGTTTCTAGATGAAATTACAGCATTGTGGTGACGTAGCACTGAGTCCAGAGAAAAAGCTGAGAAAATACTTTCAAGTTTTCAAAACTTGCTGAAAAAAAATAGAAGGCTTTTGGCTGAAATCTGTCATCTAACTTCTGCCAAAGAGGAGTGTTTGTGAGAGAATGTGCACCATAATATTTCAGCACAGTGCTTGATATGGAGTTATTGGATGGTTAAGGGTAGTCTTTGAGAGTAAGAATTTTCTGTCTCTTGGTTTTTTTTTGTTCACTGGCATATTTAGAAAAATGATTTTGACACTTCTAACTTGCCACATGCATGAGTTATGATGGAAAATCCCCTTTCTGTGCAGCCTAGAAATCTTCCTTGCTGAACTAAGATGTGCTGAGGAGTAAAGAAAGTGCAGCTCCAAATGATTTACTTAAAACTGCCTACCTGCTCGCACTTTTCCTCTTTTCTGCAGAGAATTTCACTGGAAGTCTACTGTTGTTCTTTATAGCCCAGTGATGGCAGCACCAATGAGCCCTGTGGAAGTGGAGGCCAGTCCTCGTGCACCACATGAGCTTGTCTGTGCTGTCTTCCTTTGGTCTCAAGTGCGTGACAAAATCCCCTGAGCGGCTGGATAATCAGTCACCTCAGGGCAGTAGGACTCAGCTGTGACATAGCTTCCACAAGGAGGAAATAGCCACCCTTCCACCTCCTAATATGAACTAGCAAAGGACCACTTTAGAAAGTTGTTCTTAATAATAACTCCAAGACTTTTGCTGCTTAGAAGATCGAAAAATAGACAGGTGGATACCTGATGGCATTAATGTGTGAAAACTGCAAGCAAATGAATGCCTCCTGGTTTTTTGATTTATCTACTGAGTGAGCTATGGTGAAGCAAAGCCTAAACTATTCATTATTGTTAAATGTAAGCATTTCCTACGAATTCTCTGTTGTTTCCAATTACAGTATTCTTTACTTTTTTCAGTAGGTTTTGGTCAGTTACTATTGATTTTGGAAAATTAAGAGTGGGCAGGTCAAGGCAATGAGTCAGAAATGGATTATAAGAACATACTAGATTGCTAAACCTTTGGGGGGGAAGAGGCTCTATTTCTGGGTTTATAAAGAAATGGGAGAAGGGTGCCATAATTCCAGTTAGGATCATCTTACATAGAGTGATATTGATGATGCTGATGAAAATAATATTGGGATATATTCCATAGAATCATAGAATTGTCTAGGTTGGAAGGGACCTTTAAGATCATCTAGTCCAGCCATCAACCTAACTGATAAAAAAACATCACTAAACCATGTCACTGAGCACTACGTGAACCCATCTTTTAAATACCTCCAGGAATGGTGCCTCAACCAGTTTCCAAAGTGACTCCCATCTTGGCCTTTTAACAATCTTGTTTGGAGACATTTGGAATCTCTTATGGAAAATACACAAACTCACTTTCCCTTACTGCAGTTAGAAAAATTCAGACTCGACTTCATTCTACAAAGCTGCTTTGCTTTAAGTAGCAGTTCTGCAAAACATAACTTCACATATTTCTTTAACCCTATGCTTTATTACTGAGAATATCTGCATGAAAACAGGGTCTTTGTTTAAAAGTTCCTGCTTCTTATTCATCACAGCTCGTTGGGTTGGAAGCAATTACAGTACCCTCTGCAGAAGGCTCCAATCCCTTCAGAGCAGGAGAGCAGAAGCAGGAATAGACAAACTTTTAAGAATCTAAGCTCTTGTTTTCATGCAAATGTCCTCATTTCCTTAGTGAAGAGAAAAGAAAAGAAAAGAAAAGAAAAGAAAAGAAAAGAAAAGAAAAGAAAAGAAAAGAAAAGAAAAGAAAAGAAAAGAAAAGAAAAGAAAAGAAAAGAAAAGAAAAGAAAAGAAAAGAAAAGAAAAGAAAAGAAAGAAAAGAGCAAATACATGACATACAGATTTGGAAAAAAAAAGAGGAATGTTTCAAATGTGTTAACGTTTGTACTTGGGCATCAAATGTTTTTTAATGTTATAATGATACATTATATTAAATTTTACTTGCTTTTATCCCAAAGGAGAGGGTGTGCACACAGGATTTTCTTTATTTGTGTGTGTGTGTAGGATTTTTTATTCTTTTTACAGGTAATGCATCTTTCTCAGCTAGAGCAACACCAGCTTTGAACCAACTACTGGAATATCACCTAGTGTAGTGTCTAAACCAAGCCAGAACTAATAAGGCAGTGTTGAAAATGCTAGCAGCCTATCTCTGTTTCTCTTCTCAACTTTATTGCCATGGTGGAAGATGTGATAACTGGAAGTTTTTCTAGGAAGTTCCAGATACGGCTATAGTACCATCATGTCAGGTGCTACTAGACAAAGCCAATAGTGGAATGTGGTTAACCAGCTGGCAGGGCCTGCCTTAAAACAGGAGCAATCCGTGGAGAAAGAAAAAAAAAAAAAAAGAAAAGAATGACACAATCTGAAATATTTGCAAAGTAGAACATTAATCCCTCCCTGATATAAAGTACCATCCATATTTTATGTCTACATATGATGTAAAAGGGAAATGCAAGTTTCAGTTTTTCAGTTTTGCATCAACAGCATGGAGTCCTCCTGCCACTTCACAACACTGGAGTTTCTAGCTAAAGACTGAAACAGAAGAAACGAGTGTCACCTCTCATTGCAGATACTACTTCTTTCACTATTTTATGGGTGTCAGCTCCTTAACCTAATTGATCTTGCCTTGCAGATTAAATTTGCTCAAAATAGTCCCCCAGTTTTTGCCACTGCAGTTTTACTATAAGGTAGCCATGCTCTTTCATTGAAAACACCATGCACATTTTACATTTTTATATGTGGGGTCCCAGAACCATCATTTAAAAAGTGTCCTTTCAGAAACTGTCAGTACTGGTAGCTTTTGACTTGGTAACATTTATGCATTGTTTCAACGTCCTGAATAAAGTTGTCATCAAAACACTGAGTCAGTGCCGTTAGCATCAACTCTAAGCAGCAGAACGGTATAAATTATAGCATCTGCCCTCATGTGACTTTTTCCCACTCACCAAATGCATCTTATCTATTGCACGCTCCTTATATGGGTCCCTCTGTTCCCTCTGTTAAAATACTGAACAAGTTTTACTCAGTATAACCTCATTACAAATAATAACAACAGAAGAAAGATAATTAATTTTAAGAAGTAAATACAAACAATCTAATTGACTAAATAAATAATTCTCAGAATAACTGGGGATTTAGTAATAGAAGTGGGCTGCAGATCTCCATATCCATTAAATTACAGCAAGTAAAATCAGTTCAGACTCAAGAAGTGGGTTTGGTTGGGTTGGGTTGAGTTTGGAGAATTCTTCTGGTTGTTTGGGTTGGTTTGTTTGCTAGTCTACTACTTTCTATGTGCTCTGCCTGACTGGGTTATGCTTCACACGTCAGGAGTGAGGAGAGGACTCCCTGACCTAGGATGGTCCCTCCCACCCGTAGGGCAGTGGGACATTGCTACAAATCAGTTAGATACAGAATTTCAAGGCTTTATAGATAGAAAATGCCCAGGATAGGCAACTGGAAAGAGTTGTCATTTTGTCCTGCAAGTCTCCCAGTTTAAGACTACAGGCCTGGAGATGATTAGATATTAGATATTAGGAAGAAATTCTTTACAGTGAGGGTGGGGAGACACTGCAACAGGTTACCCAAAGACGTTGCGGATGCCCCATGCCTGGAAGTGTTCAAGGCCAGGCTGGATGGGGCTTTGGGCAACCTGCTCTAGTGGGAGGTGTCCCTGCCCATGGCAGGGGGGTTAGAACTCAATGATCTTTGAGGTCCCTTCCAACTCTATCTATTCTAGGATTCTGGGATTCTATGACCTGCTTGCAGGTCCCACCCGTTGTAGGATCCTTGTAACATTTAGTCAAGGAGGGTCTGCAAAGCACCTATTCTGTATTCCTGCAATGCTCCAGTGCTCTTCCAACTCCTTCTGTCACTCTGGACACCCACAGAAAGAGACAAAAGTCCAGAATAGCTTGCAACAGCAGGGAAATAGTTGTGGTGCTCTGAATTCTAACAAGCTGTGCCCAACCTCAAGCAGTGTGGCAAGGAGGCACTACGTGTGAAAGATGAGCACACTCAGGAATTAAACGAGGTATGAGCCCAGGATTGCTTCTCTGTGCTGTCTCTGGAGACTTGCCAGAATCACAACATTTATCTATACCAAGACCTTGCTGGTTTTTGCTGTTAGAAGCAGGTTTATTTAGACCTCAATGTGCAGTGTGTTTCCTTAATCCCGTATTCGTGGTACTCTGGTCAAAATCCACAGAGTCCTACGACAGATGGAGCCAGACATCATCATGACCACTCTGTGCAGGCATCCCTCTCATACAGCCCCTTGCTCTGAGCTGGGATATGAAAAGAGAGGGAGAGATGGAGCATGAAGCAGCAAAAACGTCTGTTTTGTTTCAGGAAAGACTACTGTTAATCAGTGGCGTTTCTCCACCTGCTCTCTGGAAAAAAAAAGATATTAAAAATCAGGAGTAAAGGTGAATAATCTGGTAAACATAAATTTTCAATCTGGGTATATGAATCAAAGGGCCAGTGCCCCAGATCGGCTGCAGGATCCCTCAGAGTAAAGCTGCATTGCCTTTGTATCAGCAGAGGTCCAGTGATAACTGAAGAGTGTTCGCTTCTGGGGTCCATCTTCATGGACTCATGGCCAATAGGAGTGGGGTTCAGAGAAGGGCTAAGAGAGGGGAAGGGATGTCTTTCAAGGAGAGGCTTAAATAGATCAATCTATTCAGCTTAACAAAGACAAGGTTAAGGGGAGAGTTGGTTATAATCTATAAATTTCCCATCTCCCTGTAGAAATATAATAGAAGAGTAGAAATTTGATAATATATGACATTTCAGTCAAGTGGAAAAAAGTCTGACAAGAACCAGTGAAATCTGAAACTAGACACATTTTAACATGGAAGGTAATTAATTACTAGAACAATTTACCAAGGATTGTAACGTATTCTCCATCACTAGACATTTTTAAGTTGAAATAGATTGATTTTTCTCAGCAAAATGCTCTAGTTCCTCAAGAAAGTCCTGTACCCTGTGAAATACAGATGATCACAAGTAGTCTTTCCATCTTTATAATCTATAAACTTGCATCAAATGCATAGCAGCCGATGTCCTGTAGTCTCCTACTTTAACTAGTAAGTATGATTCAAATATTTTCTCCTTTATTTACATTTTCTTGGGAAATGTGCAGTGAAGGACTACAACATTGCATTTCACCCCACTGTTCCTGCAGTACTTGAGGAGCTGACATCTTAGTGACAGCAGATGTTTTCAAGAGATCATAGTTCACCGCAGGAGTGCACTCCTTGTGTGTCTCGGTGGAATCTGAACCAATCTTCATAGAATCGCAGAATGGTTTGGGTTGGAAAAGACCTTTAAAGGTCATCTAGTCCAACCCTCCCAGCCATGAGCAGGGACATCTTCAACTAGATCAGGTCCAACCTGACCTTGAATGATACGGGGCTACCACTTCTCTGGGCAACCTGTGACAGTGTTTCACCACCCTCATTGTCAAGGATTTCTTCCTTATCTCTAGTCTAAATTTACCCCACTTTTTAAAACCACTACCCTTTGTCCTATTGCAACTGTCCTTGCTAAAACCTAACAGGTTTGTCCCCATCTTTTCTGTAGGTGCTTTAGGTACTGGAAGGCTGCTGTAAGATCTCCCCAGAGTCTTCTGTTCTCCAACTCCAACTCACTCAGCCTGTCCTCATAGGAGAGGTGCTCCAGCCCTCTGATCATCTTCATGGCCCTCTGGACCCTCTCCAACAGGTCCATGTCTTTCCTGCACTGAGGACTCCAGAACTGGACGCAGTACTCCAAATGAGGTCTTACCAGAGCAAAGTAGAGGGGCAGAATCAACTGCCTCAGCCTGCTGGCCACAATTCTTTCGATGCAGCCCAGGATGCTTTTTAGACTCTTTTATAAATTACTCCCCAGACCCAATTTACAGAATGAGGTCCTTCCTCTGCAGAAGCCAGCAGACATCTTGACTTGGATTTCAGTGCATTCCACTGGATGAAAGAAAATGATATTGCATTTGCCACACTGAAAATTTCAAAAAAAATATCGATTAATGGTTCTCCACATATTTTGTTATGCAAAACTAAATGTAAAATAAGACATCATTAGACCTCCCTGAGCACCTTTCACTGAGGTGTATGAAATACAAAGGAAAAATCAACTTAAATATACACAGAGAAATTTTTGTTTCAATACTTCTCCAGCCACTGCATCAAACTGTCTAAATCCAGCAGGGTGTCTGTCTAAGCAGTGCTCAATGCAAATGTTACTTGACCTAGAAAATTACTGCTCACAAGGAAAAGGAAACCTTTTCGCTATTTTGATGGTAAGTCGTGGAGACCAACTATATAGAGAACTGTAAATAAACATTACTTCAAAGAGTAGCTCTGGGCAGTTCTGTGTAGTTCATCTGAAGCCATTACAACATACATAGCTGTATAAAAGACTCAAGATAGGGGAGGGGGTGTCTTTCATTACAGCTGGTTAAAATTAATATAACAGTTGTTCTAATCAAAGAGGTGAGTTACTTCTTGCAAACTTTGTGTCTTTGAACCACCATGGCGACAGTGCTACGGCTTTTCTGCATAAGGAGTATTGTTAATAGAATTGATTTTACATACAGCACATGGTACTTGAGCTGAGAAAAAAACAAAACAAAAGCAATGATCACACACATTAAAACATGCACCTTAAAGCAAAGTTGAGAAAACCAGTTGTTAGATTTTCTTACTGGTTTTTCTTTTTTTCTTTTTTTAAGAAAATAAGATGGCAAATATGCTTATAAAAATTATGTCCTCTCCCTCCACATTAGGTCTGGAAAATCAAATGGGTGGAAATAGCAGTAAAAGATTAGTTAAAAGAATCCACCAGCTGAACTATTAATGCCAGCTACTTACTTCACAGAAGATAACCTTTCATGAATTTTACCCACAATCAAGATGAATCTGTTTGCTGTAGTCATGCACCACCTCTTCCTGAAGAAAGAACAACTCATAATCCTTTTCTTAAATTTATATTAAGATATAATGAAGATAATTTTTAAAAGAATGTTTAATTTTAACCAAACAAAAAGAAAGAGGTAGATACAGGGTATCACTTTTTTTTTTTCCTGTGCAAGTTAGGTGGCAGCAACACTGTGACAGAAAACAAAAATACTCCTCTCTCCCACCTTCCTTTCCAAAGACCGAAACAATCACTCATTTACTAAATGACTGTAATATAGAGCCGCATTTGGACTAGCATGTTAAATACCTGAATGAGACTCAGCTCGCACAGGGTACGAATGATTCAGATATGAGTGATCTGACTACCACCGGTGTGCATTAACAGCAGAGATTAGTCAGTCAGCTCTACACGAGTGTTCGAGTGGCAAAATGAGCAGTAAGTGGCAATGCATTGTAAAGCATTAGAGATTTTTGGAGGATGAGGGAGAAGGAGGGAAAATTGCTGCTATCTGCAGTGCAATTTAACAAGTAACAGCAACTTTGGAAGAATAAAAAAGCATTCAGAACCTCACCTACTTGCAATATTGGGTCAATTAGGTGGTTAGGGAGTGAGCCCAGATCAGGGTGCTATTGGGGCGGTTCCTGCTTTTGACATGACATTCTGTGCAATTTTGCTCAGGACATCCACAATGACCTGATTTTTAAATTTTTTTTTTATTTCTCCAGCTGAATTTTTTTGATAGCAATCACTACACATTTAATCAGAGATTTTGCTAATAGCAAGGAACAACTATCCCTTTGAGAAGGATGCACAATGTGGCGAGTGCAGTCTGGATGTTCAAGATAAACTCACTCGGAACCCTTTAGCTAGTGGAAAAACCCAGTCGATGCAGGGCAATACACACAGACCCCTGCTAGGCTGGACTCTGGCACTGCTTATACTGAACCACTTCACCATTAACTTTTAAACCTAGCTTTTTTTATGTGAGAATTTTGCAATCAACTCCTCCCCTCCCCCCAAAATCTTGCTCCAGTTTCTAATGTGAATCACTGTTGCTAGACGAGCCTACACTTTAGCTTTATGGGTACCATGTTAGAGATGTATAAGGGCATAAGGGATTTGCCTACTCCGAGACCTCCACCCCCACTATTGTACCTGCTTTGGGCCTGGATTGCCGCTAGCAAATATGAGTAAAAGTCACTTATTGTACAGCAAAATTTCTCAGGGGAATGTGACACCTGGCAGCTTCACACGGGCTCTGAAAAAGCATTTTGGAATTAGGTGGCAGTAAAATGCAAAGTTGCACCTTGAGTTTATACACAGGGCCAAATCTAAGGGCATATCTACCAGGTCATACCTACCAGGTCATACCTAAGGTATCAGAATGGCCGAAACTACCTGCTCCGAGCAGCAGCTTCTAGGAGTCCACAGTGGGATAATTGACTCTTGTTTCCTCATCTTGAGGTTTTTGACAGGGGATCCTCAGCCGGAGCCAGGTGTAATGAGCCTGGCACTGGAGAACCGCATGGCCTCTTCCTCCCCTCCAGCTTCCCAGCAGGATGAGGCAGAGAGGCGTGGATGCACCATCATTCCTCCTAAGGCCAGTGAAGTGTTAAGGGAGCATTTTCTCACCCGAAGATCAGGCCCCCTGGAGACCAGGCAAATCTGCAAAAGTAGAGGATAGCAGAGCAGAAGAGCAGAAGGGCGAGAAGAAATCTCTGCTTCTCAGGGGCAGAGGTGGAGCTGGGGGTGAAGCAGCAGGTAGGGAGCACCCAGACACTGCATGCTTCACTCTTCCTGTCCCCTTGTCCCACGCTCCCACTTCTTTCTGCTGTTTAGTACACATCTAGATATTTGTTTTGTGAATAACAACAGACATAAAGTTATATTTCTCTGCAGAGGTGATTAGAAGAAATTAGAATTAGAAACCAAGAATTAAAAACTTCAAAAGCTTTAATTTGCCTGTTTCTATAGATAAACATTTTCAAAGAAATTACTTCCTTTAAAGAGATGGTTTCTTTGTGACAATGCTGTCATGCAGTTTTGTAACTCAGGCACGAGTTGAAGTATTTCTTGTGCTGCTCAAACCAAAATACATTCACAGTTTTTAAGAAGGAAGAAGCCCCTTTCTCATCTATTCAATTGTTCCATGTAACACCGGTCACATATTTCATCTGGTTTCTTAGTAACATGTGTTTCTCAAAATAGGTGCTTAGGAAGTTGGGCATTTTCCACACATTTAAAAAAATATATTCATCAGGTTACATGAGAGACTTTCAGATGAGGCGCTTTCAGATGATGGGCTTAGCCTCTACCTGTAACTAATCAGCTGTCTGCCAGCTGATGAGATAAGGCTAACAAGCAGCTTACTTAAAGGAGGGAGCCCGGTAGAGCTAAGGAGACTGGGTCATGTTAAGGATAAGGTTCTGTTATGCAAAAATGGACGATCTCCCTGCTATCTAGGTGATGGTAGAGAGCTGGAAGGAGTCGGGTGATAAGATCTGTTCTACCTGATTTGAGTTAGGCTTGTGACTGATTTAGTCCCTTTAGGAAGAGTCTCAGAAATAGAGGAGATGAGTGCCATGTGGAAAATGTTCAGCTGATGAAAAGGTTATTTTACTACAGCAGTCCTCGCTGACTGATGTGAGAGAACTGATTGTGGCATATATCCGTTGTCTTTTAACAGCAATTGATGTGATTTCATAGAGTTTTTAATCTATTTTTTTTTCTTTAAGCTGTGTTGCAACTTCAAACTTTAACGAGGAATGTGGAGAGTTTACCACCATGCAATGCAGAGCTCTGTGTGGGATGGGCAATGCCTAAAGCTAATGAACGTGTCAACCTCTTCTGTAAGAGTTCTAATTCACTAGTGAAAGGATCTGTACCATCAGGGCCTTCGCATCTTGCTAGAGCTTTCCTTAAAGCCTTTGCAGTACCAGGTGCTGTACGCAAATTGGTTTGGTAGCTCCCTCCAACCAAGTTCTTGCCATCTGTCATTGCAGTGCTCAAACGGGTCTCTTAATCCGGCAGTATGAATGCTCAAATCTGCAGAGAGGCTTATGCAGACGTGCTCCCCTGCTCTGTAGCCCAGGCAAAGATCCAAAAAGAAAAATAAATCTGGGTATCCAGGGTGCAAATCGGCAGAACTTAAAAGGCACAAACCCACCCTGGCATCTCTTACTTGTATTTGCCATCAAAACCCTTCTGTGGTGCGTATGGGTTTAGTCCTGTGGTTCCCTTCCAGTTAATGGCTAAACAACGCCTGGGGCCGGCTGCCTTCCCGGTGAATGAGAGCCTGCACTACACTAGATGGCACTGCTTAATACTCACGTTTTCCTCTTGTCTTTGCTCTGTCCGTTCCCCGGATCTGGAGTGTCCTATAGCTGCAACTTCATCAGACTTAAACCAAAGAAAGCTCTGTGGTTGCTGGCGAGGAGATCAGCTGCAGGGAGGTATTCAAGCAATCACCTAGCAAGGTGCTAGCAACCTCAGAAACCTGTGCAAAATTTGTCTCTTTAACCTAATAAATGGGCAAAGCAGAGCTTTTTAGAGATTGCACCCTTAAATGAAGACTAAGTTTTGATGTTATCTTTGACTCTTGCTAGCATCCCCCATTCCTTTTCTCTCATGACTAGAATGAAAGGCATTGATAGAATTGCCACAGACGTCAACATTTCACAAAGCAAGAAATCTAACTGATAATACAGCTGTTAGATACCGATCAATAAATATGGGGGAGGGCAAGCTATGCAGTAACAAATCTCTTTGCTCTCATCAATAGCCTATAGATTTGGCAGTAAATAACTGGGTTTCTCCTTTCAGAATAGCGTTCAGCTAATTCTGAAGCTGAATTCTTGCAAGGAAGGTCTGATAAAAATTTAGGAATGCTGTTGAGCAGTCCTATGTTATGCCTTTCAGTCATGAATAAATTGCTGAATACATGTAAAACATGGAAGCATAGAGTCCCATTAGGACTTTTATGTACTTTTGGAAGTATGATGTATGCTTACAAAAGTCAACCCCCAAATTTCATGACTAGTGTATAGCATGACATTTTGCATAACTTCAAACTGCGGTGCAAAAGCAGCTATTAGCTGAAGTACTGCTCTCCTCCAAGAGTAAGGATAGCTAAGTGCTCTTAACCTAAGTTAGGTACTTTGAAATCAGCTGGGCCTAGAATACTTATAAGCTGACTAAAGCTGTGTTAGAACACCACAAATATTTCTGAAAGTGGGTTAAGTTCTGGAAAAGGGATAGGTCTCCCAAGGAAGAAAAAAAAGTAATGGCAAAAGCAGGAGGTTGTGGCAGCTGTAAATTTCCCAGCCTGATGCTGGTTCCTAGGAAGAGCACACTTAAAAAGGCTGGTAAGTAGTGGGGGGAGTCACACAGAAATAAGTAATGAGCTGCGCTGGTTCCTCATGGAGAATTCAGGCCACTGTACCTTCTCTGACTCTGTAACAGGACTTTTTAGCTGACGTGAAGCATTAGGGACACTTTGACTGTTTTAATGCTGACCCGTTTGGTCTCTGGCTCCGAGAATGGAAGTGGGAGTTAAACTTGAAGATGAGTTAAGGTGGGGGGGACTGCAAGTGCACACAGGGGTCACTTAGAATTTAAAAGATCTGGAGAAATGGATTAAAAATACTGGGTGAGATTCAATAAAGATAAATAAGATGTAATACATTTGTTAGTTAATTATTTCTCCTCAATAGAGGATGAAAAATAAATAGGCAACTTTTTTTTTCAGAAAAGGGTCTTGGGAGTACACAAAGCATAAATCATAACTGTGCTGTTGCCAACACTCCCCCTAAATCTCATAAGAGTGGGGGATATGGACAGAAGTATAGATAGCTAGACACATGAAAAGATCCTTTTTTGTACCCATCATTGATCAAGCCTCAGCTGGAGCACTGTGGCTGGTTTTGGATACTATCCTTTACGAGCAATGTGTCACACTTGGAGAGCATCCAGAGGAGAATAACATGTTCTCCTCAGTAAAGAACATAACCTACAAATAAAAGATTTTATTAATTTTTTTTTTAAGTTATCTAGATAAGGAAAGAAAAATCTGGAAGTGAGAGATAAGGAATGATCACAGTTTTCAAGTACATAGAGGCCATTTCAGAGAGGAAGGGACTCTTCAAATGTGGTAGGTAAGAGCAACGGCTTTAAATTGATGCAAGGAAGATGGGGACTGACACAAGTAAAAGCTTATGGGTACAGTTAATCCTGCCTTAAAACAGTGAGAGGGACTAGGTATCCCCTTTCTGCACTGTTTTATGATATTTAATAGTTATTAATACTGACAATCTCATTTAAAAGATACAGCTGTGCAACTCCAGATCCTAGATTTGGTAAAATTACAAGGCTGATGTGCTATTTTGAAGACCCCAACCTTGAATTTTATTGGTATCCTGACAGTGTTCTCTTTTTCATTTTCTCTGTAAAGCTGTGCTGAACCACCCATCTGAAATAAAAAGCACGGATGTGGTTACACTTCCAAGACTTCCCCACCGAAATGTTATACAACTTTTTTTTTGCACTCATAACCCTGATTATGAAATAAGATGAAAAGAAGAAAACTTCTGGAAATAACAAATAAGTAAATAATAAATCTTGAAATTATATAATTTAGAAGTTGGGTTTGGGTTTTTTTCCGGTGCCTCAGTGAGTAGTAGATGTAGACTAAACCTTTTAGTTTCACACCGGGCCCTACACCAGGTTTATAAACAAAGGTGTAAAATAAGTTTTCTAGAATTCTCCATCCAGGCTTGAGCCTCAGGTTGAGAATTGGAACCCCCCAGGGGAGGTAACCCTGAGCAGGGGAGAAATCGCTCTGTGCAGCTGAGAGGTGACTGTCAAGGGAAAGCTGGGGACTGTGTGGCTAACCTCAAGAAGAATGAAAATCAGACCCTTTCTCAAGCCAGAACAACTTGGCTACCCCAAAAACATAAAATAGCAAAGGAATTATTACATTTACTGTGCTATATATTTTTTTTGCATTGGTAATATTCCTACACTGAAAATATTTAGGGACATAAAAGCTGAAAAATGTTGGATAATCCTGTTACAGGACTGCTTATCATATACTGCATGGTGCTTCAAACAACTGTAGAGAGGAGTCATTTGATCTAGAAAGTTGTGTCAAATTTTTCATTTACCCAGAGTCTCAGATTTCCATGAGGTAATTGCCAATTTTTTGCCATTTTGCCAATATTAAGATGCAACAGAAAAATTAATTTTCTAAATCGTAACATGGAGAAAGAAATAAACCAGGGAGATTTCTCATGTTAAGTCTGGTCACTGAAATGCTCAAAAGCCCTTGAGAATGTAACCCCCTTGATTATCTCAATCCTGTTAGATGTTTACCTACTTAAATACATCTTGAAAATCTCTCTCTAAATGACCTACAGGTGTAAATTCGATTGAAAATCATTAATTTTTTTTTTTTTTTTCCTAAGTGATCAATGTTCTTTTTAAAATTCAACTCATAGCTTTAGTGCCTGTACAGAAAGATAACACTCGCCCATATTTGCTTTTATAAAACTTCCATTTCTGCAGCTAGGGCCATCCAAACTCACCAAGGTAACTGTGCTGAAGAAGGAATGTTGTTTTGATTGAAACTCAGTGGAAACAAACTTAGAGACCGGCATATTTTTTTCCTTGATATTATTTGGCTTCTGAAAAAGTGACTGGTTAAAAGGACCACCTCCTGCTTATCCAGCAAGATGCTCCTTCCTGCCTGTGTGGAAGCTGCTACACAGCAATGAAGCATAATCAGAGGGAAAGTACTAAACGCTGAGGTGCTGCAAATAGGTAATGCTCATTCTTCTCAGCACCCCAAATTGGTTTTCTTGTATACAATCAAAACACAAGCTGGATGTTGAAAATTTGTGATTCAATAATTTGAGCTCTCCTCTGACTTGGCATAAATAAAGTGAAACGCTTTTCCTGAAATCTAATGATCAAAATATTGCTGATTTTCAATGCAAAGGTGCATCTGGTTTATTTACAATAAGGCCCAAAGTTAACTTTAATTATTTCACTTTGCAGCTAATAAATGATCCTGGTTCAGTAAGGAGGTCTTCTTACTCCCGAGCATTTCACATAAGCAGCAGGGATCATATGTTCATGTAGAAAATAATTTTTAAAAGTCTTCTATCTGCTTAAAAAAATAATTCTATAAGAGATGCTCAGAACAGCCAACATTTTGTAGTGTTTCCTACGTGAAGCCCTTAATACTTTTCGTTTTCTATGAGTTTTATGATTTACTTGGCTATTTTTCATACTGAAAAATAGTATTTTCAGCCTTTATTTTCTGGGCACAGGACTATCAGTAAACACCTATGTGATATTAGTATTGTTTGATTTTTATCTCCCCCCCCCCCAAGTCATGATCTGTGTCTTGTTTCTGTGCTATTAAGAGAACGTCTATTAAGAGGGTAGTGGTCTTGGCTGGACACATTCATGAACCCAAAAACATGTGCTAAATGAGAATTAGGCACAACAAATGCTTTTCAGGCACTCACTGCCAGGAGCTGCACATTTCCTAAAATCCTTCCTCCAAAGGTGTTATTGTATACAAACGGTTGGCATGCACATGTGTAACAGTGTAGATGATTTTGGTGGTCTAAATGGTGTGGGTTTTTTTCCAGTTTTCTCCCTTTCTTTCTGTGTGCATATGGATGTGGATGCGGAGGAGAGAGGGAGGTGGAACACGCAACAGGAATCTCATGTTTGTTAACTGTGGAAATAGCATTCTCCTTCATGTTTTCTTCCTTTCAGAAGTTCATGTTCGCTATTTTAAGTGCTCTAGCAGGTTGCACAGGGTAGAAAAATGCCGTGTGGAGAAGCCAGGCTGGGCCACGCTACCGCAGCTTGAGAAGCAGGTGCTGCCACGTGGGAGCCACCACCAAGCCCAGCAGTGAGGTAGCCTGAGGGACCACTCATCCCCAAGCCCTCTTTACACAGCAAGCAACACACTCCTGAGCTAGATATTTTCTTCCTAAAGGAAAGAACAGCCTCTGAAAGAAAAACCTTCAAACCTCAGTAATGTCTCTGTCAGCACTGATTGTGCAACAAAACCTGCATAATTCTAGTGAACAAGTGAGAAATAAATCCACTGTTCTGCAATGCGCCGAGACCATGTCCTGGAATGTTTGTCATTGCTCTTTGGTGGGTGGTGGCTTAGTTTTTGTTAGCAGCATCTCTGGCTGTGCAGACTGCCAACAGCGTGCTCTGAAGGGAGGACAACGTGCCTTTGTCACGAGCAAGCAACAAATCTAATTAATAAAGACACTAGTAATATGGTTTGAACTGCTAATACGCTCACGTGCTACTTCCATGCATGTTGCATATATATCCAGTATCTCCAGGAAACTCCATATAGTAGAAGGCAGCAACTTGCTGAAGGTGATACTTGGCAAACCGAAGCCAATGAAGTACAGCAGGCCATGTGGCTCACCTCACATTGGGTGGCTGCTTTTGTTTCTCATCAAGAAATGCCACAAATTTAATAGAACATGGCAGTTTTGCAGGGGAAGAGGGACTAGAGTTGATGCTGTTTATGGATTAGACCTTCCCCAGTCACAGTTTATGTTCCCATAGCGAATTCAAACCTTTTCAGAGTTGAAATCACTGGATTCAATAACCTGGTGTTATTAGTGATACTGGAGTGTTTTCCTGTTTTGTGGAGAGGGAGGTGGGGAAAAGGATGCTGGCTGTAAACTATAACATGATTTGCAAATGTCCCTCAGCTTCTCAAAGACCTGAGTTTGATTTGTATAGCAGCCTGTGAGAAAGGTAAATGCTCGTTTTGCAGGCAGGGGAGTTAAGGCCATACAAGTTCTGAAGCATTAATAGAAGTAACCTCTTGTTTTACAGGCAGGGGAACTAGGGCCATGCAAGACTGAAATATTAATAGAAGTAACTGCTCCAGTCCTTCTACTAGTCCATCAGAGCTACAAATAGCATCCAGAGGATTTCAGTTTTCAACTTGTTTTTCAGCTGCAGTTTTCATACCTGTTTTAAAAATATTTATGTCTACAGTCCTCTTGGACCCAAAGTTCCATGTGACCAGAAAAAAAAAAAAAAAAAAAAAATTAGTCAAAACACTTGAGTCTTAGAGACTTCAAATGTGGTTCTTTTGAATATTTTGAAATGATATAAAATAGGTATAAAAATGAGTAACACCTTTCTATGCTTTCCTGTGAAACAAAAAGAGAGACTAAATCACAAAATCCAAGTTCCACGCCTAACTGCCAATACATGTTTAAGACCTTAGCAGAACCTTTGAAATGGCTTGAAGCCAAATGTTTCTCATGATCTGTCCTTCAATTCATGCTCAGTATGTGACCCTTGTTGCTCTGAATGGAGCTGCTCACACACAAAACACCAGCAGTTTGCTCAGCAAGTTGCAAACGCCTCCATGTATCTGCTGAGATAAATCTGAGCCATTAAGAAACACTCCACTGAAGCACCTAAACTGATGCACTAAAATTATAAGCACTAAGCTTTATGAAGCAAATGAAGTTAAACTAATTAAACAAACAAGAAAGGCCCAATCTGAGATTTTTTTCTCTGCATTAGGTTTTCAAACTACTGCTAAGTACCCTGCAGCGTGAATCTGCTAGACCTAACTTTTCTCTGGTGTTCAATATCAGATAAAACTTGTCATAAGGCCACTATCAACCCAACTCACCACTGATATCCCCTGTCTCAAGCTTCAAGGTGATGATTTAGGAAACTCTTAAACTTCATTAACTATTAACATGTCCACAGAGTTTTAAACCACATGCGTAAGGGCAATGAGAATTTTTATGCTGCTTTTGAACTTCCTGAATTGGTTTAAAACCTATGTGCACAGGGGGGAAAAAGCAAGGAAACAAGAGATGTCATGCAGGACATCTGACCAACTTCTGTTTGTGAGGCCCAGGAAAATCAGCTGGCTTACTAACAAAGTCACTGACTCTGCAGATAATTCTGTGTTGTTTTTTTTTTTAAAAAAAAAAAAAGAAAAAAAAGAAATATCACAACCTGCAATCTGTCAAGGGTGGCTCCAGAACAAGCTTCTTTTCATATAGCACAGGAATACTCTCCTGTAGAATATCTCTTACGAGAGAAGCCTTTCTACAGGAGCTGGAGAGCAATAGCATTTTCTACAAGCAGTATCCTACTGTGCCACAGCTTCTGCGTGCTTGATTGTAGCGTAGGAGGGAACTCCTGCCTGCAATAAACCAAAAGCAATAAATGTCCACCCATGAACTGTAGCCATGATTTCACCTCTCCCTGGGGAACATTCCCTCTCTTCCAACTCATTGAAGTGAAGTAGAGAATGACATCATAGCTTTTGGCTCTCCTCTTAGCTAGGACTCAAATGAGACCAGCATTTGAGAGCACAGTAAGCAGCCAAGAAGAATTCTGTAGCAAATCTGGCATGGGTTACATTTCCAGAGCACCTCAAGTCTCTGGTGTGGCAATTCTCAGACAAAAGATTTCATTGTCACTGTTGTCTGAGAAACAGTGGTCTCACACAGCAATTATAGTAGGTAATTAATGCTACATAAAATTTTTTTTTTAAAGAACCTTGTAAAACAGCTGTATTCCCTAGGAATGGAGTGGCAAGCAGAGAGGTTTCAGTGATGGCTTACCCCATTCCTATGATTATTCTTATGATGAAAATGATTCCCTGATATACAGATAGGTATGGGCACCTCTTCTCCCCATGCGTGGTAACCTGCTGGTATTCAGAAGAATATAATTCAGGAAGCAAATATTCCAGTCTTTCCTCTGTTCCACCACAGCTGGAAATACACACAGATTTATCCCACAGTAAATATGAAATGTTTAATACTTTTGCCTTTTACCCAAGGCAGAAGTATCTTTTTTATCCTTTTAATACTTCGACCTTTTATCCAAGGATTTCAGAACACAACGGACTTAACCATCCAGTCTCCCACAGACATCACTTGAAACTTGTGTCTTCCCTACTATTTGAGAAATGGAAAAGCAGGAAAAGAAAAGGAGGAGGAAAAAACTTGCCTGTCATTGCTGGTTGAGCCCACAGGACATTACAAAAGAGACATCAAACTCTGAAGAGACTCACTTCCACTTGAAGCAGTGCTTCTTTTGCAGTAGCATAAAGTTTAACACTGGAAGTACTGTGGCTGTGTAGCCTAACCCCTGGTGTGTCAGAGGACGTGAACTGTTACCCAATGAGCCTATATTGCACAAAGTAATTACTGATGTTTAACAGAACCTTATCTTCTAGACAAGATCGAAGACACAAGAGGTGAACAATCCACCATTCCTCTCAGATCTTTCTTCAAACAGTCCTCTGCAACATTAAAAACAAGGGTTTGGATTTGCCATATCTTTGGCTTCCCTTGTTCCATCAGCCTCATTCTTTCTTCTGCCTTCTTGACTAGGTTAAAGTCTTTTGGATCTGTGCTCCTCTTCTGTGAAGGTACTTTACCAAGTCACTTTTCAGTCTTTTCTTTACTGACCTAAGCAGACTGAATTCTCAGTCTCTCACTCCATGACATTTCCTCCAGCCTTTAGAATGTCCATCCAGGCCCTATGTTTGCCTTTTTCAGTTCTGGACTTCTGTTTGTTTCCTGTGGTTTCTTCTTTAAAGCACCAACAGCAGAGTGCTGTGTACTATTGCAGGAATGGTGGCCCCAATGCCCCATTTAGTGGTTAAATCCTTTCTCCTCACACACTGCCACACTGCCAAGGCAGAGCCCCGGGATCTTCTGCTAAGTTGCCTGGTTTTCAGGTCCCTGATAACTTTTTCAGCTCCTGTTTCCTAAGATGCGACTGTCCATTCCATAGGTATGACCCCAACTCCTCCACCCTGGCTATGTAACTTATATTTGGCTAAATTTAAATGCATATAGTGTTAAGAGCTGCAGAAAATCAAGTTCATCTCCATAAAACCTGTAACTCAATGAAGAAAATTTAAGGCATAATTTTAAGAAACAAAAAGCATTCTCCACTCTCTTGAGTTTATTAGCTCTAAATATCACATAAACTATTAAAATGTCTCACTTTTTACTTTCAGGACATTGGATTTATATTCTTCAACACATAGATTAATATTCTAGTTTGAAATAAGAAAACTTGTTGGAAAAAACAGCAAGCAAATTCCAGAATGAAGTGTTATGGCACCAACCAAAAAGCAAAAAATATGCCTGAAGAGAATTAACAACATTAATAAGTGAATAACAGATGATAGAATAATTACTGTCTCAGTACAAAAGGGTCTCTATTAGAACTAAATCCCTTTGAGGAAGGAAGAGAAAAAAGGCTACATGTTGTAAGCAGGAAAGTAACCAGCAGCATAATCATAGCTAGAATCTGATCTTGATAACCTACACTTCTTAGAAATCTTGTCCATTTACAGAAAGGACATGACTGCAAGTTAGTAAAACAATTATAGTCAAAGGCTATTTATACTTCAGGGTAATATTCAGTGAAAATCTTTGTCTTCTGAGATGATATGTTTATTGAATTCCAGGTAAAATTCCCAATGCAATCGATTAAAAAAACCTTTGTCTTCAGCAAACATGCATCTGATCGGTATCTGATAAATTTGAGCTGCCAGTTAGGTCAATGGTTTCCCTGGTAAAGGCAAGAAATTAGAGCACTGCTTCCTAAGAAAGTAATCACCAGCAGCTTGGCAAAGCAAAGAGATCCCAGTACTTCCTGTAAATCTGACCAGTCCCGTGTTTGCACAGAGCTCACCTGAAGTCACTCTGCTCCCATACGCAGCTTATCTCAGGAGTGTCCTCTGAACGGTGTAAGAGAAAACATCCTGCCACACCTACAGACTTCCAGTAATCCAGGGAGTTGAAAGGGGAAAAAAAGAAGGCCCAGATCTCGCACACACGTGCACCCAACCAAAGCTGTGAATACCTCAGTCGCCCCGTTGACTTCACGGTGTCACTGTCCATTAGCTTTGCTGGCAAGACCGTAGCCTGGTGGTGTAAACCCTCAGGGTGAAGGGATCTGTTTGGATTCTGCTCACAAAAAGTCTCTTAGGACACTGAACTAAATCAGCTAATAATCATTCTGCACAATAATGCTACAAGTTAAATACTGTGCCTACCACAAGCTATACTGTAGTCTCCTTAGCCTATGCACCGTGCAGGTGTGAGGCAATGCCACCGCATAATGCCTTCTTGGACAAGGGCTTGGTGCTCACGTGATCAGCCACGTGTGTCCCAAATTAGAAAAGAAATCCCAACTGACTTAGAATCATAGAATGGTTTGGGTTGGAAGGGACCTTAAAAATCATCTAGTTCCAACCCCCCTGCCACGGGCAAGGGCACCTCCCACTAGACCAGGTTGCTCAAAGCCCCATCCAGCCTGGCCTTGAACACTTCCAGGGAAAAGTTCAAGTGTAAATATTTCCATTTACATTTCTTCCTGTGTGAGAAGAAGGGGTAGCACAGGACACAGAACAGTCCTTGATACACATCTGTGTCATCCTGCACAGCCCCAGCCTGCTGGAATGGACATCAAGATTGAAGTAGCTGCACTGACTCTGGACCATCTAAATGCAAATTTCTCATTCCGAAAAAAATACTCACCCTCCAAACCAATTGATAAAACTGGAGCAGTGAAAGTAGCTTTAACCCATAGAGAATCAATCCCAGTTAAAAAAGGGCTCCAGTAAACAGCTGCTGAGTCCGTCACATTGCATATTGGTAAAAGTAGCTTGAGTTTCTTATCCTATCCAAGTCCCTTCACTTTATGTCTTTGCTAATTCCTTAGCCTGCAAATTCCTGGAACCAGAAATGTCCTAACAGGCTTTTCTGCCCATCATGAAATGCACTTATTACCTCTGCTTGCTTATGGGGAAAGTAATTTGGTCTTTTGATCTTCAGCAGTGATTTCTGCATGAGGCATGGCAACTCTTAGCAGAAACTGGTGGGGGTTTTTGTATGATAAAAGTTAGTCAGTGATCCCCTTCTTCAAGCCAGGACATTATTCTTCTGGTTGGATTAAATCTCTCTTTTGTGTGTGTGTGTTGTTTTTTTTTTCTAAACTAATGCAAAAAAATAGTTTAATATTATTTGAACTGTAATTGTATCAACTAGAAATACTTTGAGCTTGATTTTATGATTGAAGTATAGTCCCACATAGGAGATTGCAAATAGAAATATTGTGGGCTGGGGCTCTGTATAGTACATAGAGCAGATCCTCCAGTCTGGTCATGGTGCTCTGTGTGATAGCAATGCAAAGCAACTGTGAAGTGTCTATTAACTAATCATATGAGGGGTCCTTAGCGCTGGAGAATCTGCAGAAGATGTGAGGCCACTATTGGAGTCATGTTAATCTGTACCAGCTGCCCGATGGGAAGCACTGCTGTGAAAAAACAGAACTTCCCAATTTGAACCATGGCTGGTGTAACTGCAGTCATTTTAGGGCTATGGACAGAAAGGCACCAGCTGGATACGGTTCTACTAAAGGGTAGAAGGTAAAGTATTGAGGCAGATTCTGAGGGTACAAAAGGCTCTGGGTAGTGCCTTCTGCACTATTTCTTGACCATCACAAAGGCAGAATCTCTGTCCAGGAAGTTAAATGGTTTCGGTTAATTTTGATATTTGAAGCTGAAATCTACTTTCAGGTCAAGGTCACCTTTCTCACATGACATTCCACCGGAACCTTCCTGGGGTTTCTACTGGTGAGCCACAGCCCCAGGGATCAGTAATGTGCCCAGAAAATGAATTGCCCAAAGGCAACTGATCTAAAGCTTATTTTTCAGGTGGAACCAAGAGAAACCAGGGGAAACATTTCAACAGGAACCGAAACCAGAAGTCTCTTTTTGCTAGAAGATGTTCAAAAGGAGCCAGAATTGTTGGCATCCTGACAACTCCCACATCACATAGACAGGAAAAGCGCTATCAATGCAGGCTGCCTTCTGGATCAGCTTCAAGCTCTTCCCCACCCCGCACTGCTAACGGCAGCAGCCACTGATGCAGCTCAGCCGCTGCCGACACTCCAGAAACACTCAGGGTTAAAGCAGAGAGGCGTTACACACTAGTGGGGAGAGCCACCGCAGCGGCAGTGGTTTAATAAAGGTATTCCTAGCAGCCTGCGTGCTGGATGGGCTGTTAATTACAGCAGGGTAGCAGAGTGGTGCAGCTCTGGCTGCCCCCAGCAGCTCTGCTCCCCTGGAAAGCTGGCAGCTCCAGAATGAGAGTGGCAGGGCTGGAGGCAGCGTTCCTGGCAGCTGGCCTGCCTTCGCAGAGCTCTCACCCAGACCGGGCTGGTGCATGGGAGCTCGCAGCACAACATGTGAAAGCCCAGGGCAAGAGGCAAAACAAATTTCTCTTCTCTTCAGGAGAAAACAGAACACTGTGTGGTAATTAAATTTGCCCGGCTTGGCTGCAGTGTGATGGTGCAGCCGAGAGGATGCAGCCTACTTTCACACTGAAGCACTGGAAGTGTTCTTTGACAAACAATGGCATTAACAAGTCTGTCTTAATCCTGCCTCGTCCAAAAGGTAGTATTTATGAAGCATAGATTACAAGGCTTGGTTTTCTTTTTTACACTAAAAGAAGGACGCAATTTTTAACACTAATAGAAACACAAATATCACTTCTCTCCAGACCTGAAGTAACAGAGATCTTGTTTTCTTAACTCAGAAAAAGTACAGAACAAAGCACAGCTGAAGTAAATAGAGGGACTGTGGACTCCTACGTATTTTAAGGATTTCAGTTCAGGCCCCTTATGACTAGGTCCCACAGATCTCAGTGGAAGTTATTTGTCTCTGAGAAGGAGGGAGGTACAGGCCCTGATTTTCACACAATTATTCTCTTTAAATACATTCCCTCAGCTTCCCAGGGAATGGAGGTGGACAGGGTCTTGGGCATTTTATTTGGTATACCGCAGTGTTGTGTTGCTACATGGCCACAGAGCTGCAGCTAGTTCATTTTGGATCATGCCTACAATCACCTGGGAAATCTCCTCTTATTGTTGTATGCTCAGATGCCATCATGATCCAAGTCCCTGAGCTGATCAGTGCAAATAGCTAGTGAATACATGTATAACCTCTCCTGATTATCATGAGCTGTATTGTGCAGTAGCTTTCCTCCGTTTACTTTGTCATTACTGTCCTGGTTTGAGGTAAAACGAACCAATTTTCTGTTTTACATTTTTACTTTCTTAGCTGGGCCTCTTCTAACTAGCTAAACTCTGAAATTAACAGCACATTGTTCAAAGCTGTTCCGTCTCACAGTGATAAGACCTGATTATACCAAGGGATGGTATGCNATTACTTGTTTAATGTTCCTCTGTCTCTCTCCTTTTAAAAAGGAAATCTTCTTCACCTCAATCAGTATTTCCTCAAACTCCTTCCTCCCCTGCCCCTACCAAGCTCATGCTTCTCTATCAGCCTTTAGTGCTCATGCACTGGGGTGGATTGTCCTTGATCACCTGCTGTCACTCTCCCACCCTGTCTTCCTGTGCTAGGACATCTGTGTCAGCATATCAAGCTAATCTTTAATACTGACATCTTATGGTCAAGCTAGTAGCACTGAGTGAGAGCAAGTATTTGCTTTCAGAAGGTAGCCAGAGATGCCGGGATAGTTACTGCTTTCCCATGATGTAATGCAACAAAGTTTTACACTAGACTTTTGCTCTTTGACTTTTGCTTTTCTGATGTAAAAATGAATGTGTGNGGGGAAGCATCTGATTTGTTTGCTTTTCTTGAGGTAGCATTTACTAGTTGGGATTTCTTCTTCCCCCATGGAGTTGTATGAGCCATAACACCACCATTGTGGGGAACAGCAGACAGTCAGTGGACCTACACTTTCTCACAGTAGCCAAAGGCAAAAAGAACTTCTCCATTAACACAGAGAAAAGTTGCCTGCTTGTGTCTTGCAACTTAACAGCACCTTCGCTACAATGAACACCAAACTTTTGAAAACCAGCTTTGCACTACACCATGGAGGCTGTGCTGCTGGTAGAGAGAACAGGCTTCCTTCTTCCATGGATGCTTTTGGCAACCAGGAGGGATCTGTGCCGGGTTTTGGGTAAACAGTCCTTATAATCCTGAAGAGTATTGTGTGTGTAATCATGGAGAGCTTGCAAAAACTGCTATGTTTGGTGTTCGTTCTGTGGTGCATGCCTGGAGGGCACTTCTATAGCTACAGATATTGCCCTGGACACTTCCAAAAGTAGTCAAGAAGATATTCAAGAAATACTGCAGTATCACTCAAAAAAAGGTGCAGCGGCACCTGGGCTACCCTTTTAACAATTTCACAGTTTCAGATGACCACAGCTTAGACAGGTGTAAGAGTCCCCACTACAAACAGAGCTCAACTTGATGTTAATGAAATCTTCACTGACTTTACCAGGATGAGACAGAAAAGATGTTGGAGGGCTCTTCTGGATGCTAGAAGAGTGCACAGCTGTAGATAGCGCACAGATTTGCAGAGTTTTTGTTGTCCTCCATGCGACTGCACAACAGAGCTTCTGCTCTTGCAGTGAAGTATCCGGCTGCGTAGTTTCTGACAGGGAAGATGAAAAAAATTCAAGCCTATGTAGGCCTGAAGTCAGCAATAGCTAAACTGTACTTTGGCCATAATAACTCTAAACTTGAAAGTATCAATGGAGAACTTTTCTTCTCTGCTCTCAAAATATATGCTCATTTCATAATTTGTATTTCCCCCACCCTTTCCAGCATTCATTAACAAGGCACAAGGGCAGAAGAGCCACAACCCAAACAAGGTTTTGTGCTGACCACCAACACCCACTTCAGCTTTATAACCTCATTCTTCAGCACTGGCCAAACTGAATTTCACCCTTTTCAATATCCCAAACTTCTCAGCAACTCGAAATAACCTAACAGCCATAACCTGATAGAAAAGCAAATATCAGCTTGTATTATCCCTTAATTACCCTATCCCAAAGCCTCTAGATACTCAGAACTGAGCTCTCTCTTCCAATGAACTTGTCATTAACCTCCCAGTCCCCTTTTAAAGCCCACCGAGTCCCCTGCAGCTGAGCAGGTTTACTCAACCCACAGCCAAGGACAGTTGGGAAGGTTAATGGTGTTTCTCAATTCCTCCAGCTCCCTCGCTGAGGCCCCCACAGCCTCTCACACCACTCATTCTTGTGCCAAAACTGCTCTTTAGCTTAACTTAAGCAGTCCTTTTCCCTTTCTGCTACTAATTCTTCTGAATTACTTATGAAAAGCAATCATGTAAGCCCTACAGTTTTTTTGCTGAGCCAATTAGTGTTGTAGGTATTCCCACACAGGAGAATGACTGCTTCCAGCCATCACCTTTGCCTCTGCTCCAGGCTGGCCATGTTTTTCCTGGCTGAGAGTGACCAGTATAAAGCAGCGGGGACAAGATCTCTCCAGAGATTTCTGAGACTGCATTAATCAGTCTTGCTCTCTGTAGGAAGTTTCTTGCCTAATAGCTTTTGTGGTCATCTTTTTTTCTTCACAGCCAACACATCTCAGTGGTTCATTGTCACCTTGTGACTAATGAAATCAAGACTTACTCCTCTTCTGCCATTGACAGCTGATGAACTCAAAGAAATTTCCATGATTAATCCCAAAACACAGAAGCTATTACTTTGCTGTTAGATAAAGTCCTATTTCTACCCAACAGGTCCTCATGCTCATTCATTTTGTCCCCACATAATATTGCAGCCTTCTCTGTGCTGGCAGTGCTTCCCAGCCTGGTGTCAACAACACACTGCTTTACCTGCCACCTTGCACTTCTACCACTAAAGAGAACAAGGGTGTTGTTGAGTCTGATCCCAGAGCATGGGAATGAACTCCATCATTTAATTCCTTCCTTGCTTACAGTTTCTCTTCAAAGAGCAGCCATCACCTTCTCTGGTGCCAGAAGAATAACTAGTCCAATGACCACGAACCTCTTTCTTCTCATACACAACAACACAAACATGACTTCTTCTGTGGGTGAAAGAAATAGGCAGGTTCCAGCCCAGGAGCGTCCACATTTCTAAAGCATCAGTTAAAAGAGATGTTGGGAGAGAAGGTAGGTTATATGGCAGACAGGCTTTTACACTAACTATACATTTCATAAATGTGTGGGTGCTGAGCATTACTCCAAATTTTTCTGCAACTTGCTTTACTTAGTCCATTCTTAATAAAAACACCTGCCATTTTAAGTATCACAGTAATTTGTGATAATTTGGGTGCAAGTCTTACCAAGTCTTACTCCCTCATTGTCCACAAAGCTAGAAAAAAATATTTCTCCACATTTTTGCATTTTGCTTTTTCTAAGCACCTGTGTCTTTCCTTGCTCTGTTTAAACTGTCTAGCAGCTCATTTTTGGCCATTGTTGTCCCCACCACCACCCCCACCCCGTGTTATTTCAAGGTTGACATGATGACAAAAGCCACTTAAGGATGGCAGCTAATAAGACATCTGCTTTCCCCTAGCGAGTGCGAGGGGAGGTTTGCAAGGCAGCAGTCTGATGTGGGTGGGTAATAGGATGCGTTACCTTTCGACTCCGGGTCACCGCATCACCTCTGATCCTTCTCAAGAGTGACCATAACTTGTTATCTGCCTATAAATCACCAATCTAGGAAAATGAGCTGATGCTTTTGCTTTAAGTCATGCTGACAACTGTCTATAACCATAATTAGCCAAAGTAGTGAAGGCAGATGGGAGGGAGCTGCCTACTCAGCCCGTGATGGGAGTCCGACAGGTCAGAGGCAAAGCAGCTCGTGGGGCCGCTGGCCAGGCAGGCTCACTGGCTGCTGCAGAGCTCCAGCGCTGCCAGCTTCACAGGCATGAGCCATATTTTGATATTAGTAAAAACAGCAGTAAAGCAAGGTGAATTTGCAGAGCTCAGCTTTCCTGTTGCTTTCTGGAGTGCTGCTAATAAGAGAAATCAGTGCCCATTTAGTAAAGGATACTGCAAGAGTGGGCTGAAGAAAGGAAACTGGGAGAAAATACAGCAACTTTCAGGGGTCTTGGAGTAACGGCATAAAGTGATGGTTCCCTGTTTTCTGCAATATATGCAGCCCTGGGCTCTGTGCTGATTTGGGTTGCTTTGTGATGTGTCTGCACATTTATCATGCCAAAAATGCCAGCCAGCAGGGCTACATTTGCAATATACAACATTGTCTATTTCATTTTTATTTTCTCTCTGTGTCTTAAGATAAAGCAGAGGTAAGATTTATGCCAGCAGGAGTTCTATTAACTAGTGCTGTTAATCAGTGAAATGTACAATACTACCAGGTGGCCAACATCAGCCATTTTCACTACATGTAATTATCAATATATTTCTCATTTTCAGGTTATCACAATTACCATATTATGCATATATTTGCTTGAAGTCTTTATGGATGTCAAAATGTAACCAGTACTTAATCCCAGTCAAAGATCATATTGAAGACCTCTATTTGTGGTGATTAAATCATATGTTAACTCCAGAGAACAGAAGGTCTGGCATCACGACCAGGCAGTTGATTCTGCATCCAATTGTCTCCTAATATTATAGTGAAAATGGCCATTTCTAGGAGGCCTAGAAATCTCTTAGAGCACCTTGTGCTTTTTTGTTTTCAAGTGTCCAATTGTTGTATATGATCAGAAAGAGAGACAAAAATATGAATTAGTTAAATGATCTATTAATTGTAAAAGATGAAGGCCAAAATCTGCACTTTTTTAGTCTGTTCTCAATCAGAAAAAATTCCAAATATATCTAGGGTGAGCATTTGCTGGAGAATTTGTTTCAGAGCAAAGCAGGAGCAAGGAGACTGAACTATACCACAACTAGTAGAAAGATATTTATTTCAGGACAGTATCCCATGGGCTTTGGTGGGAAGAGCACAGGGAGAACCACTCAGATTTTTCCCTGGTCCCCGCCTTGACAGGGGTCACAGCAGATGCTCAGGGAGGGACAGCAGCAAGGGGCAAACACTCCCTTAGTGACCAGCAAACAGGCCTCCAGAAAAAAGGCACCTGTAGTCAACCTATACATGAATGTTACTCAGTCTTACTGGCCCTACGGGAAAAGGTGTTGGGTTTTTTGCCCACACCTGATTTAATGTAATGACTGTTCTTGGTCAGGTGCCTGGGTCTGCCCATGCTGTAGCCCAACTCCTTGGAGCTTTATCCCAACAACAGGTTCAAGCAGAAGCTTCACCAGTCACAGGTGATGGTAAATAAATGCAGAGGGCCAAAAAATCTTGTGTCTTAAGGCATTGCCCACAACCCAAGATGTTTACTGGGAAAGTGGGAAAACTCTGTGTTTCTCACCTGGTTAAGGCTATTTGTAATGATGAGCAGAAATGATGTTTTGAAGATTCTGTGGCCTGGAAATTTTGCACCTGTGAATCTCGCACCTGTGAATCAACCTGTCTTCTTAAACCAGGGTAAATTTTTAGCCTGTATCTCCAATACACATTAGTTTCTGTGAGACAACTTTCATGGGGTTTAGCTGCCGGGTGCTCTGGCAGCAGCAAGGCCCTGCTGGAGTATGGGAGAGGAGCAGGAGCTCACCCCAGGGAGGTGCTCACGGTGTGAAATAAATCCATCAGAGAGGCTGGGGGTTGCAGGCTCTGGAGCACCCATAATGCAGAGCAGCAGGGCTGGGCAGCCATGGGCATGGCCAGAGCATGGAGAAGGCAGGGGAAACAGCATCAGAACAAGCATTCCCTTGGGACACAGCTGCTTCCTCTCCTCCCTGTCCAGCCAGTTTTACAAATAACATGGAAATGAGGATAAGTGGGAGCTGCAGATACTGCCCAGCCTCAAACACTTCACTTCAATGTGAGCAGCCTGCCCTAATTTCACCCAGTCCCACCTGTACTCATTGGCCTGCATGAGCAATATGACATTGCACGTCTATTATGTAGGAATACCAATTTATACCTGCATGCAAAATGAGCTATGCCAATTCACAAATAGGTGCCCTTGCTCTGAAATAAGAGCATCTACTCAGGAAATGAATTGAAGGTAGTTAATTGGGGTACCTCCCAGTGCAGCAGAGCCCTTAGCACAGGAATGGGAATGAAGCTAACTGCTGTGCTACTGTTTCTGGCTCTCTGTGGAAAGCAGAGGAGAATCTGTCCTCGTGCTCCCAGGGAAGAGAAGACAACAGCACATCACCATGGCACATCTTTGGGTCAGCCACTTCTACAGAATTTAAGCTGTTGTTTAATGAAGGTGCCTAAAATAATGGATATAGATTGATAAAGTGATGGTTAAACTTCATTATACTCCTCTGTGATCATCACGGCAAAGAGTTGCACTTGTGTGTCAGCTTATCATCTCCTCTGAGAATTTTACTGCTAAAGAAAGACTCGATTGGTGATTAGATTTTGTCATCAAATCTCATTTTTGTTCATGTACAGCAAAAGGAAGGACTCACTTCTGAGGAAAAGGGGAATTATAAGGAAATCACAATTGCTGGACAGTCATCTCTGACATTCATACAGTATAACATATGTACGTCCCCATGTGACATTTGTGTGAGAGAAAAAGAAAGGTGTAGATTGGGAAAGGTTACAGGAGTTCTTCAGGCATGAAGTCATCTTCAGGCAGCAGAGTTGCTGCCGTTTATTGACAGGTTCTACTCTCATCTGTCTTCATTCACTGACTTTGGGCACAGTTTAACCCATTTCCTTTCCAATAACAGCACTAAACCAGGAAATTAGGCCAACTGCTGGATTTAGGAAAGATGTTTGCAGCCACTGCCCTTGCCATCTTGTCTTCCATGGAGCAGAAGAGCACTGCACTGAGGGGGTGAGCATTGCTGTAGGGAACTTTGCCTCTTGTTTGCTAGGAAAACACAACTGGTGCTCACAAGGGGTTGCCTTATCTCATCCCTGGGCATGAATTTCTGCAGAACTGGGAAGTCAGATCAATAGACACAGGCAGAAATGGCAGGGTGAGGACCACCACTTGAGCTCTGTTCCACTTTAACTCCATGAAGAAGAAAATCTAAAGCCTTCCTTCCAACAACCTTTATATCATCTGTTTCAGTAGCAGACACTTTGCTTTCTGTTTATCTCTGGTTTTTAAGCACTGGGATTAATTCAGAGTATGTCTTCAGGTTCCTTTTACTTCTATGGGCATGGCACCTAAAATATTATTTCCATTTGGCTTAGAGCACATCAGCCTGAAAAAGCTGTGCAGACACCCTCACAGTCCCTAGGTCTGGCAGATCTTGCACAGCCCAGGTTTCTGAAGATGGAAATCCAGATATGGAAACTTAACCAAAGAGCTGTTGAAGAACTAGCATTATACTGACAGAAATCACAGCAGAGAGGTGGAGGCTTTGCTATTGCCCTACACTTGCAATGCTGTCTAGCTTGCCCGTGGTGGCCTGGGGCATCAGACAGTCCCACTTCATGGCTCGCTGTGGAAAATGGCTATTTTTCAGAGAATGCAACACTCTGAGCAAAGGTGGCCGTGTGGCAGTGCTGGAGCCACTCCTGCAGTTCCTTGGCATTAGCATGAAATTGCCAAGAGCACAAAAGTTCTGAAGCGAAGCTGCCTCCTCTTTGGACTCCTAGGCATAGACTGCCCTGCAATACTTGCAAACAAAATTGTCCCTCTCACAAGATATAAAAGATCCATGATAACACTAACATCTTCCAGTGTACTGAACTTGTTACGAATCTACCAGAAATGGTAATCTTTTAAAAACTGACCGGAGGCTTCTACATGGCTCATAGGCAATATAGAGACAACTTACTCCCCAGGGCAGATAACAATGAAATGCAGCTGTTGTGGGCTCATGAAGGTGTCTGAGTTCAAACAATCTTTAGTGTCTTCCACAGTATTACTTTGGAGTGTGTGATGAGGCACTACCTGACCAGCGTGACCACTGTCCTGCCTGCACACGTGGGAGCGTTGCCAGCCATAACAGCTTCCCCTTCAGAGACAGTGTCTTCTGTGCAATTTTATTTTAGTTAGAATCCAGAACAAGAAAAGCTTTATATCACTCACATCTGAAAGGAAAATAATATATTGTGCATTTTATAAAGCTGTGTTTAACTGGATTGTACAACATAGCATTTGCTTCTGCAGACAGCAGCACAGGTGGTTGTTGCTGCATTGCCATTTGAACCAAGCTGTCCCCACATTTTCATTGAAAACTCTTCTTTATTTCCTCTTGCAGGTGATGTTTTCCCATGATCTTTCAAGTGCATTCCTATTTCTCCTTTTCCCGTTCATTCCTGAATTGCATGCATTACCTTCTGAGATGCAACACTTTTGTTTTCTGTGCTCCAGCCGACTCTGGTCTTTAATTCCAGGAAAAAAAAAAGAGGAAGCACCTAGGTTCTAGGGGGATTCTTTGTGAAACTCGGGATTAAGAGTAAGAATGGTGGGACTGTGCCTAATAACTCACAGGTGCAAAAATGTACCACCATTTAAGAGCTGCTTAAAAGCCACTTGTGACTGCATGAGAAAGTCTTAAGCTGAACACCCATCCGACTCCGCAGTGAAGAAGCCGTGGAGCTTTGCGAGTCGGTGGAGAGGCTGAACAAAAGCTCCGGGGGATGCGCAGATATCTGCTCCCTCTCCTGGTAAAAAGGGCAAAGCACCGCAGAGGGTGCTCCCCTTCCCCTGCCCGCCCAGCGCGGTCCCCTCCCCGCCGCCGCAGCCTCCGGACGAGGGAGGGATGCTGTTATGCTGTTTTCCTTCTTCCCTGTCCCAGACCCCGTGGGGAAAGATGAAGGTGCCAGAAGCAGGGGTGAGAGGACTCGGGCTAAGCCTCAGCGGGTGTCTCTGCAAAAGCCGCGGTGCTGGGCTGGGCGAGGAGGTGGGAGCTCCCGAGGGATGGAGGAGAAGGCAGCTCGGCAGGAGAAAGGGCTTTCTGTCGTGGCTTTGAATCCACACTGAGGTAGTGGGAACCAAGAATTAATATTTGGGATATTCTCCTTCACCTGAAAAGGAGATTAGTCAGAGGTAGTAGCAGAATGATATTTCATCCTTAATAGGGTGAAATTTCTCCCTTAGTAGGGTGAAATAGATGGGTTTGCTGCTGGTTCCCCTCTCTGTACAAAGCTCTCTCCTTCCAGGACTTTCAGAGGCTTGTGATTTTGGGAACCCTGGCTAGTCTAGGCATCTGCATACAGGCTCTCAGGTGTCTCGGGACCTGACTGAATCAATTTAGTTGTCCTGCGTGCAATGAGCTCCTGCTGCTGATCACCGCGAGAACAATTCCATATATAAGTAACCATCACAAGTATTGCATTCACAGTCAGTTCTGGAACACCTACTGCTTTAGTATCTGAATTTGAGGCAGAAAACTAGCAACTGCACAATGATCTATTACCACAAACACTCTAAGGAATAATTTAGATAAATTCCAAAAATTAATCAAAGCTGAGGAGACAAAAGTGACTGCAGAAACAACAAGGAAATGTTCAGTGCTGTAGCTGCAATGCTGGAATGGATAAAGAGATTCAAGTTAAATGAAAGAGAAACTGTACACTAAAAATAATAAGTAAATCCAAACATTAAAGGGATGTGTTTAGGGGAAGATACCCTTGGCTGTCTAAAACTTCTGATCAATGCCACTGTGATCTTCAGGAAATTTTGTGGTGCACAAGTGAGTCCCTGTACTTTTTGAGCATTCTTGTGTCCTCGGGCACTTAATGGGCATCTCACGTGTAATATTGCCTTCTGCACCCATGAGCAAAACATCTGCCTGGAAGTCTATGCACCCTGTCTCTTCCCTGGCTGCCTAAATCCTAGTCTGAGCTTCCTCGGACATGTGCAAGTAAAAGACATTGCAGGAAACAGGGGCACCACACTTAATATAAAAATGAGTATGGCTGATTTTCAGAAATACCACTCAAAGATGATTCTTATTCATTAATTTCAGTACAGCAGGCTGCCTTGTCTCTTGGTTGTAATGTGTTAAAGATGATATGACTGACTTGGTCCCATAACTGTGTCAAAATACCTTATCATGGTAAGAAACAGAAAGCAGTTTCTTGTTGAGACCTACATTCAACAGTCTAGCTGCATTTGGCAAAGTACTTAAATGTTCGTTTATATTTATGTCCCACTGATTTCAGTGGGACTGAAATAAATCCCAAATGCTTCACTTAGTTGAGAATTCAGGCTCGGTCTCATAACCATCCTCCATCACTACTGAGTTCGGTGGAAGCTGAGGGAACTTGTCATTCAGTATAAAAAATAGCATTTTATGAGGTGTGATCTTAATGAAATAAATAATGAATCTTTTGCAGCGTGAGTGCAAGGGAGAAGCACAAGGCGTCACAATGTTTAGTTCAGTAAAAGAGCAGCACACTGGAACACAGGGGTTATATGAGGAAAGCCTCCAAATTTGGTATGTCACTGATATACAATGTTACTTGAAGATGCAATTTCTGGAGGCTGGTAGCTGATCTATGTTAAAAGAGGAAAACAAACCAACATAGCAGAGAAAACACAAGTGTTGGATCGGTGTAATATATTCAGTAGTAGTGGCATGTTACACTACATAAATGCAGAAACAGAATCACACAGAATCACAGAATGATACAGGGTTGGAAGAGACCTCTGGAAATCAGCTAGTCCAATCCCACTGCCAAAGCAGGTCCTCCTAGAGCAGGTTGCACAGGAACATATCTGGAAGGGTTTTGAATATCTCCAGAGACTAAGACTCTACCACTTCTCTGGGCAGCTTGTTCCAGTGCTCTGCCACCCTCAGAGTAAAGAAGATCCTCCTCATGTTTAGATGGAACTTCCTATGTACAAGTTTGTGCCCATTACCTCTTGTCCTTCCACTGGACACCACTGAAAAAAGGCCCCATCCTCCTGACACCCATTCTTTAAGTATTTATAGGTGTTGATCAGATCACCTCTTAGTCTTCTCTTCTCCACACTAAAAAGACCCAAGTCCCTCAGCCTTTCCTTGTAAGAGGTGCTCCAGACCCCTAATCATCTTTGTAGCCCATTGCTGTACCCTCTCCAGCAGTTCCCTGTGTTTCCTGAACTGGGAAGTCAAGAATTTTACACAGGACTCCAGATGGGGCCTCACCAGGACAGAGTAGAGGGGNAGTACTGACCCCGGGGGAACACCACTTTTTATGGACCTTCAACTAGATTCTATGCCACTAATTCTGACCCCCTGAGCTCTGTCTTCTATCCAGTTTTTAATCCACTTCCCTGTCCACTCATCTAGCCCATACTTCCTAAGCTTACCTATGAGGATGCTGTGTGAGACTGTCAAAAGCCTTGCTGAAGTTAAGGCAGATGACATCCACTGCCCTCCCCTCATCTATCAATCTATTCATGACATTGTAGAAGGCTATCAGGTTAGTTAGACATGATTTCCCCCTGGTGAGTCTGTGTTGACTACTTCTGATAGCTTTCTTTTCCTCCATATACTTTGAGATAACACCCAGAATGAGCCATTCCATCATCTTTCCAGGGATGGAAGTGAGGCTGGCCAGCTTGTAGTGAAAATGGGCTTTCCTCCAGTCCTCAGGCACCTCACCCGTTCTCCATGACCTTCAAAGGTGATGGAGAGTGGGCCAGCAATGACATCTATCAGTTCCCTCAACACTTGTGGATGCATCCCATCAGGACCTGAGGACTTGCAGATATCCGGTTTACTTACCTGTTCCCTCACTTGATTTTCTTCAATCAAGGGAAGTCTTCCTTCATCCAGACTTTCTGTTACCTCCAAAGTCAGGGACTCCTGACGGCCAGCTTGAGCAGTAAAGACTGAAGCAAAGAAGGCATTCAGCAGTTCCATATTTTCTGCATCTTCTGTAACCATGGTTCCAGTCTCCTTCAACTGCAGGCCCATATTTTCTCTAGTTCTAATTTTAACTCCAATATACTTGAAGAACACAATCCAAAAACAGTTATGTTGCTGAAATCAGGAACTGGAAGTACAATGCTTGTATTGTTCACAGGCTTAGCAGGTCACAGACAGCAGTATAATGTGTATAATGTGTCTTACAGGTGACCTTCTTTCTGAAAGGGGTCAACCATCATATTTGTTCAGCCCTGGTCATTTCCTTCACAGAGCCTGGTTCTACTGGATAGCTTTTGGGCTCTGAACCAGTGTCTGGAACTAAGCTGAAACCACAGTTTTTATTACACTGATGGCATTGGGCTGGACAGTGTTAGCCCTGCAGCCATCCTGAGGTACTTACTTTCTATTTTAGACCAACCTGTTATGACTATACCCATGCCCTTCCCAATTTGGAAGGGAGAATTCAATATGAAGGAAGATATTCTGAGTGTGATCCCACCACTAAGCCTTTCTGTTGCCTGGATTTGTATCATTACAGACCACAGCTTTAGCTCATGTGTGAAAGACATTATAAACCTGAATAAATGATTGGAGAAATTTGAACTGCTCACCTCTGCAGACCACTAGGTAAACATTTTCCAATGGAAAGGAAAACACTGAGACTTCATTCAGTATTTTTCTATTTTTTTTCCATTCTCATGAATGGAATTTATATGACAGTTTATAGTTGGGGTACCATCTTGATTCTGATCCTATCTCTCTATGAAAATAATTAAAAAGTCACCTGGACTGAGCATATAAGGTCAGCTTCAGACCACAAAATGAGTCTGTCATAAGAAAGGGGAGTGAGGTTCAAGTGGTTGTAAGCTTATGGGAAATGGGCTGTCACCTACTCAGGTCTCTAGGACTGTAGATTTGTACAGTGTAAAGTTATCACCAAGGCTAGCCCTTAGTTACTAGCCTGATTTGGATAGTCGGATGAACTGGTGGAGATGTAAAGAAGTGTTGTGAGTTTCATTTCACATGTTAACCACTGACAGCAAAGCTTGGGACTGTTTCTCCTTTCATGCATGAGTGCTTTGGGCAAGATGAGTTTCCCTCAGGCACGCAGGACTCACCAGCCTAGAACATGCCATGGGTCTGCTCAGCTGGGGGAGGAGGGTGACCAAAGGGGGTCTTAGCCCATATATTAGCACCCCCTGATACATTATATCCCCTCTGGGACAGGACAGGAAAGATGCCAGAGACCATGAGCATCACAGCTGTATCCAGCTGCATCCATCCGACAAACCTGTGAAGGACAGGGCCACGGGGAAACACAAATCCTTCAACAACCTCTGTGCACAGCTGCTGGGCACTTCACTTCCCAATGCTGTTGGTCACAAACAAAATTGTCATCCTGATTTCAAAAGCCGCTCTCTGTGGTTGTGTATAGGCTGGTGGTTCAACACTGGGCTCTTCACACACCTTAACATTAATATCTCATGGTGTCTCGCAGGGAATGTTACCATTACCCACCGGTAATGCAGCACACAACTTAGGGCCACAGCCTTGCAGACAGCGACACACTTGCTTCACTCTCTTCAAAAAACATCCTCGTGAGATTGGGGAGGGGGGACAACATCTCATGGTTATATCCCCAGGTGTATCCCTGCTGTTGCTGCAGGAATGTGGGCTTTGCCAGGAAAGAAGCCGTCGTGCTGCATGCAAGAAAAAAACACAGTCAAAGAATCATAGAATGGTTAGAGTTGGAAGGGACCTTTAAAGGTCATTGAGTTTGAACCCCCCTGTCATGGGCAGGGACACCTCCCACTAGACAAGGTTGCTCAAAGCCCCATCCAGCCTGGCCTGGAACACCTCAAGCACCTCAAACATCTCCAGTCACCCACAGCTTTGGTACCTTTTTGTGAATGAAGCTTATGTCACGGTGACCCACCTCAAGCAGAGGGGGAAGAGAGGGAATGTTACTAAACATGCATTCCCAGAGGCAAAGAGAGTGCAAACTCATCCTTCCCTACAGGACACACATGCGTAGAGAGGCCCGGAAAGCACCAGACGCTGCTTGTTAAAAATTGGCATCTCTTCAACACAGCTACCAGTCATTTTTCCATAAAGCACATTAAGATTCAGCATAAATGTCTTTATGGATTTCACACCACATTCAAAGGAGTGAGTGATTGACTACATTCCCAGTAGCTTATTTTTCATTCTTTGACAGCTGTTAACCAGACAGAAGCATTATTAGTTCAATTTCTCATGCTGTAAAAATATTTGGATATAGGAATTTGGCCAAATTTTTCCTTCTTGTTTCTGGCCTCCTATCAGAGTCAGTTAGATTGTTTTGCCACATCTAGAGTGTAACTAGTGCAGCATCTTAACACGAGTGCTGGTTTAGAACCAAGTCTCCAGGTTTACTAAGTAGATTTGAAGCTGGAAGTACAGAGCCACAAGCTCTAATTGCAGCACTCCCAAGCAGTGTTTCAGGGTCATTGGGGCTTGGATTTGGTTTTGCTCTTCACCAAAATAAGAGTTGCATGCAAAATGTGGGTATTTGGTTCAAAGGTAGGATCTCCTTGCCATAGTCAAGAGAAGGCATATGAAAAATAGATATTGTATGCTAATGCTGGGGTGGATCTGCTTTTCCCTTATAAAGACTACAGACAGGGGAATGTCCTTTCAGTTCATCATTCTCTTCAGTCTTCATGACTAATTGCTTGAGAAAACTTCAGTACTATCTGTGTCTCCTGGAATTTGCAGTCTCTTAAAGTAAACTTCCTCACAATCGGGTATCAAAGTCCTTAAAGCATTACGTATGGAAATAAAAGAATTTCCCAGATGCCTCAGTACCACTGTGAGAGTTGACCGATAGCATCTGCTCCAAGCCCCTGGGGAATTTACGCTACCCAGACATTTTTCACCATTTCAAGCAAAATGGTTGTGCAGTATCAGCAAGGTGATGCTTACACAGGACCAAGTCATGCTCTCAGTCAGTCAGGGGAAATGCAAGGCAGCAGCACCAAAGTCAATGACTTGCTCTGCATTTAATTTAGAAGAGCCAATAGCAGAGCCTGGGCACTTCCCAGGCATTCAGGTGTTACAGCATCACTTCCCTACTATGGGCTCTGGACTCTGCCAGCCCCTGTGATGGGAAACTGAGGGACCCGGTAAATCCCAGCTGAAAGAATTTCTCATGGTGTGGGAAGCAAATGACTGACCCCTTCTCAGTGTGTTCCTCTGAATATTGTTTACACAAGCTTGTAGAGCATATGGAAAGAGAAAGTTCTGGACTAAACATAGAAGCAGTTTTAACACCCAATCTCCTGGAATATGATTATTTTCAAATCAAGTCTGAGTTTTGAAATGTAAATGCTACTGGTCAGCGCTCAATTACAAAGTAAGTTCTGTTTGTCAAATGTTTAAATGTTGGGCATTTTTTAATAGGCACTCTGGAAAGGGGCATATTGCAGGAGCATAAAACATTCAGTAGTGAGCGGCATAAAATAGCCACTGCAACTATTAAGTTTACAATTTTAGCATTCTTAAATTATACTAAGTATTTATTTCTTGTTCCAACTAAATATTTATGATTTTATATGCAGATATATGACGTTTTAAGTAAGCTAGTGGTAGAGAAAATGTACATTTACCTTCCCCTCAGTTTAAAGCCCTGGTAAGATTCTGTGATTCAGGTGTTTGCTTTCTGCATCACGGGAAGAATAAGAGTGTCAATGAAGAAGTTCGTCCTGTAGCTGTAACTCCTGGAGAGGCCTCGTAGAATGAGCAAACAACAATCAACCAAGAAAAAACCAAAGCTTCTGTATCCATCTTGATCATAATACATTATAATATTACAAGGCATTCACATTCCCATTTGCTGGGTCAAAAAAAGGGGTTCCGTTTGTCCAGGAGTTTAACAAAAACACCTTAAACTCTGAGGTTCCCCCCTTGTCCAAAGTCTTTCTGCCAGGCTCCAGGGTGTGCAGGATGTAGCTACATCAGGCAGTGCAGGGCAAGGCAGAGGTCCCCGAGCGACCACTTCATGAGTGATCCCTGAGCAGAAAGCAAGGCAGCAGCGTTGATGTGCTAATCCCAGTCTGACTGACTCTTGCGAAACTGGGCTGAATTAACCCCAGAGCAGCACCGCACAAAGAAGGTGCTGCTGTGGCCAGGACCTGAGAGGGTACCTGTGCCCACCGCATCACCGGTCCCCTTAGGGCGCTCACCGGGAGTTGGCTGCAGCACCCCAGACCAGGTACCTCTCTCACCTCCCTGGGCAACTCGGGTCCTTCTTTGCCTTTGCCCTGACCAACGAGGGCACTACAGAGTAGTGGACCAGCTCACAGGGCAAAGTGACCACTGGTAAGCTCTGTGTATGAGGTGTTAGCCCCCATTACTCACACGAATTAAGACAGAAATCTTCTTCTATTTTCCTAGGCTTATTAATTAATAACTCAATCAACCAAGAACAGGAGAAGACATAACAGTATTTCAGTGCATCCCTTGGGGGAACACTACGCAGAGACAGCACAATTAATTTAGACAAGATCCATTTAGATAGCAAGTTAATTTTAATCAGTAGAAGCAGAGACATGTTTTGGAAAACTATGAGGAAGACAAATTTCCTTTCCCCTTACCTGTTGCCTACCTCAGTCGAACACGTTCTTGTCTGAAGGCAAAGACATGCAGAAAGCCCAGTATAACCTCTGTTGAATTTCTGCAGATTTCTGGGGGATTCAAGCCAGGTAGCAGTGCTGACTGAGCAACTCAATGGTGTTTTACTGGGTAAGGAAATTTGCTTATCTACACACTCAAACTGTATCAGCACTGAAATAACACAATCACTGGCTTAAATATTTTAAAATTGGTTGTCCTATGTTTTGTCAGCATTAGAAATACAGCTTCCCAGAGCTAAGTCAGTTAATGAATTAATTCATTATTATTTGTTTTTGCATGCCTTGCAATGATCTGACTGAAGAAGGGAGGGGCGGAGGGGCAGGGGGCGGAAGTGGCAAATAATCCTCATCCAATTTATAAGCAAACTAGGTTACTGTAAAGTTGTCCTTGTCACCAAGTGCCAAAGTGCAGCATGCAGTTCTCGCCTCCTTGTGGGTTGCCATCTGCCATTACATCTCCCTCTCCTTCCTCTTGCTCCCTGTTGGGGTAAAGTTGGACCATCAGGGGCTTTGGCAGGCAGTGGGAAAAAAAAAAAGCAACCCAAACCTGTGAGTTTCCTACAGGCCAGCACAGTCTGCCTCTAATATTGTTTCAGTCTCTGCCTGCAGGAGATGAAGTTTACCAGACCTTGTGCTGCTCTTGGTCTCAGTCCCCAAATAGCTGTAAAACCTGTGCACCTGAGAGCCTCTGTTCAGCCCAGCAGATGGGATTTTTGCAGTGAAAAGTTCTGCATTCTCACACAGCAACACTCACTGACAATACCACTTTGTAGTGAAGCAGGGCTTCTAAAGTTTGAATAATGCATCTTCAGGCATTTAAAAATTGCTTCCAGTATTTGTTTTCCACTACTGCATCTCTTAACAGCTCATGGGAGGCTCTTCTGTGTGGTGTGGGACTCTGCCCTTGTTTTGCACAGGTTGTTAAACCCAAGCACAGATTGGGCTTAAGTCAAGGAGAATTTCACTTAGAAATGGTGAAGCAAAATGGGATCCACTAATTGCCACGTGACAACAACAAATCAGCTACAGAGACAACATGTGCCTTCTGCCTCAAGAGTTTACTTGCATCCCAGGCTGCTTTTGCAGCACACAATAAAAGAAAATTCCAAGTGTTACTGATCAAGACCATGCATCTTCTGAACTAGAAAGCAGACTTTAAAAAGTGGTTGCAGTCATAGCTGGCCCATGTCATGAGGTTTATATAAGAGGGAAATTCACCACCCGTGAATAAAGAGTATGCCTCTGTTTGCCCAGGAAATCTGTAGCCATTTCAAACTCTCTTTACATCCAGACGTGTATTTGCCTTCCTGGCTTTTTAGGAAAATGAAGCAAGACATAGTGGAGACTTACTAGTTTATGAACTGCTAGTTATAATTTATTTTTATGCTTATGTAAGTGGAGCTTGAGCCTTTTGGACAGGATCTGCTCTGTGAAGACCAGGACATTCATGTCAAATTTAAGGCCCTGAGTACCGGGCAAAGTGAATGTTCAAGGGAGGTTCTTTTATCCATGTGGTTCTATATCTGCCATCATTTTGTTCTTGTATCACATTACAACATGGGGAAATGAAGTCTAAGGAGTTTTTAGTCAAGTCTTGCTATAACCCATATTTCATTCTATTTTAAGTCTGTGAAAACGTAAGTTTAAATGAAATAGCCATGTCTGGCTCTTTGGAGTTAAGTAGGCAATTAATAGAAACCAGTGCAATCTAAGCACCCTGACTCACGTTCCCTGAGGCAAAGAGCTGCTGTGGCTTAGGATGCGCTGTTTTGCAGATTAGTTCTCTCTCAGCAGTGTCAGCAATAAAATGTTTGCACCTCAGCCGCTGCAATGCCAGAGCAGACCTATCACTGTAAATTCATCTTCATCAGAGTCTTAAACCAGTATGCCCACACCAGACCATAAACTTAAGGTTTTCTTCTCCCAGCTCCTCTACAGCAGTGTTATTTCTAGACACTGGGGCAAGGCTGACATCTGGGGATGATGGGACTAGATTTGCCAGAGCTTCCCTGTGGGTGCTGTGCAGCTGTGTCCTGGTTTGAGGTAAAATGAACCAATTTTCTGTTTTATAATTTTACTTTCTTAGCTGGGCGTCTTCTAACTAACTAACTCTGAAATTAACAGCACGTTGTTCAGAGCTGTTTTGTCTCACAGTGATAAGACCTGATTATACCAAGGGATGGTGCAGAGAGGCCCTTGCTTATACTTATTGCTAGAAGAACCAAGGTCAGGTAATTTAGTTATTTGCCGCATTGGAGGGTCAGAAGCAGAAAAGCATAAAGGGGTCCCACCTGCAAGGAGGAATGGACAGGACACGTGAACCAAAACTGACCAACGGGGGTATTCCATCNTTTGTATATACTGTATGCTTTTTTTTTACCCTTTTTTAAAAATTAATTTATTATATTATTATTATTTGTGTTTTCATTAAAGTAGTTTACGTTTTTTCCTAAACTCCTGAATCTCTTTAATTTCGCCCTCTACTCCCTTTTTCTTAAAGTGGGGAGGGGGGGGACATTATCTGTCTTTTCTGATTTGGTCAGAACCACGATAAGCCAGTGGGTGCAGGACTGGGTATCATCATCTGTGGCAGGGTGTTTCTCCAGGGACCTGCTCAGTATTTCTGGCAGAATGAGGATTAAGCAAAGGCAGGGCAGGTTTTCCTTTGAAGTCCACTGATAACTGTCCATCTTGTCCACACAAAAGACACTTAACCCCATCGGTGCACTGAAAAGGAATATTCTTGCATCAACCCTCCCACAAAAGTGGGCTTATTTTACATGAGGTTTTAAAAGGTTTCACACTAAGTTGAATTAACAATTTTTTTGCCATTATATGATATAGCAGCCTTCTCCTTTCAGAATCATTCAGGCAGTTTTACCCTGGACAACCTGTATAGATCTATCTGTCACGTGGCCATAAGACTTCACGCAAATCTGCCAGGCATTCAGTTCTAAAACCTTTCACATGGGGTTACTGGTTCTGTTTGTATCTATTACTTAATCAATGAGAAATAAAACTAGTCACTTCCAAGCTGCTGCTTCAGCTAATAAAGTCTTGGTCTGCTTTGCCTGAGTATCCTAATTAATAATAATGAAATAATATAAGTAGATCTGATCTATTTGGAAATTTGGGGGTTTTTAGTTTCACCAAAATGGAAACTCAGTAATTCCTGCAGTTTTATTCATCACTGAATTACTTTTTAATTGGAACTGATTGCCTGAACTGCTGTTTCTAAGTGCAGCAATCCCTCTACCCAGTTTAGGGAAAAAACTTTAACATCACCACCAACGGGGCTGCAATGTTTGCCGTGACAGACTGTAAGATACTGAAATCCATCCCTGGGTAGAGACAGATTTAATACACATCCTTTTGCCTGAGCGGGTTAGAAAAACTGACTGACAGTGTCTTGCCTTCTCTAGACTGATAAAGGTAATGGCTTGTGCCAGTAGCAGGCTGTAAAGGGACGGGCAGCAGCCTTTCACACACAATACCGAGTAACAAATATCAGTAATTTGCCATCTATTTCTGTTCCCTGTACCTGTGCCCCATGGAGGGCACTGAGCTGAGCTGCTGTGTGCTACAGAAATCCCTGCCTGGACTGTAAAGGATCGGTGAACCTTAGCAGTCAGTAATAAGATTAACAGAGACAATTTGGGGAACCTGCTCTGAAACAGCTGGATACCCATCTCCTGAGGGCTCAAAGATGAAACGGTTACTGGAGAGCCAGAAAGGCTGGAGGTCTGCTGAGAAAGGCAAGGCTACTGCTACCTGCCCTGCAAGCAGGTTCTAAATGATCTTCCAGAAGGGGGGAGGACTGCAGTGACGCAAAGGTAAGGGGCCTTACGGAAACATTGCTCAGTTTCCAAGGCGAATAGGTTGATCTCTCAACTAGCCAGCAGCAAAAGATCTTCTGTTGCTTTATGTTTCTATGATTTGAAACTATACAAGAAGCTATAATGCCTTATGACAAAAACAAATAACTCGGAGTAATAGCCTTGGCAGTTATAGCATAGGAAACACATTTATTAGAATTTTCCTGTATCAGTATCTTGTTTTTCTGCTGTCTTTTGGGGAAAAAAGTCTCTATGCTGTGTAAAACAAGCATCTCTTAAAAAGACTGATCAAATCCTTTTTAATTGGTGGCTGAATTATATCCTTTATAATGGGATGTGAAATCATTAGGACAATTTTCATGTGACTTCCAGTTATACTGGTTAGAAATATTCAGGGAAGCCTGTCTTGTCCTTTGCAGAGGTCTGCTGGCCAGTGGGATAAATGGAGAAGTAGCCACTACTCTCCAGCTTGGGTGAGGCTTGGATCCCAGTGCAAGCTTTGCAGGAAATACCAAAGGTGGAATAGTCACAAAACGTGCATATATTGCATGCATACAGGTCAAAGATGAACTTCTTCCAGACTGTGTGTTTCACAGAGTGCAATAGCAGAATGAATCTCAGCCACACACTCAAGCTTCATCTGTATTACTACTGCATGTGAAACTCCACTGAGTTATAAAAAATGCTGGCAGTACTTTACTTCCTATTATTTTAGATTTTATTTCCCGCTTGCTCTTCTGCAATGTAAGGTATGCAAACAAAAATGACCTGATGTGTGGAAAGGGTTATTTGGCTGGAGGTTCACTGCTTGGGTATGGCCTGCTCAAAATGATGTTTCGAGCTCAAGTAGAGAAAGCAGGCAGAAAAGGAGCAGCCTGGAAAGTCTTCCCAGGGTATGTTTCTGAAGGTTCAAACATGAATAAGTCTGTATTGCTATTCTGAGCTCTCATGTATGAAGAAGCGTGGCCAGCTCTTGAGAAAGGGAGCTGTTGCTGGTAAACTGTCAAAACACCTGCAAACCACAAGCTTTGGATTTGGTGTAAGTGCTACCAGGGGATGTAGAAGGATGCCTGAGGCAGTAGCTATTGGCTGGGGAATAAAGGGGGAGAAGATGAACCCAGAAGCTGCTCTTTCTCTCCCCCGACCCCATATACCATATTTTGATTGCAGTTCTCCCCACTTTTCTCTTTGAGGAGGGTGCTGGCCAAGGCAGACTGTTGCCTCCCAGCCCCAAGGTAGTAAATTCAGTGTGGCTCATCCTGCTGCGAAACCTTGAGTTTTCTCTGTAATGAAGGCTCCAGTACACAGGGTAACACTTGATAGAATTGCCTTAAATTCCTCTAACTTTCCTTCTACATGCTTTCCCTGCATTTTGTTTCCCTTCCTTTTTTACTCTTCTATGCTACTTTTATAGTACAGTTCAGTTCTCCTCTTTTCTCCTAATCAGCTAAGTAGCTTTAATATCAAGTCCTCTTTGGGGCTGGATTAGGAGATTCCTGAACAGTATGAAACCAAATAAAATTTGCAGTGCAGCTCCATTACCACAAAGTTCAAAGGTATTCATGGTTATATATCAAAGGAGAGGATTATATGTAAATCCTGAGTTAAGATGATTATGCATGACTCAGGTAGCAGGCACACCTGGAATTATGAGCAGTTCCAATTCAAACAGTGTAGAAGTCTGTACACCCATATAAAAGAGACACCCAAAAATATGGTTCAGGGCAACAAAAAATACTTTAGACCTGGAAAATAACTTGTTCTACGTGAGGAATGTGTAAGGTAAATTTTGTATTGTCTAGCATAGTGAAAACTCAAGGGAGGAATAAGCAGGGTTTATAAATATACTATTTCTACACCATAAATGAGGGAAGAGAATAATTTAGTCTTAGAAAATAACAGGCCAAGAAGAAAGGGCCTCAAGCTAAGAACAGGAAAGCTTAGGTTACAAAAAGATCTTCATGGAACAATCAGATGGTCATACGTATACCTAAAAATGTTGGGAAATACGTGTTTTGATTTTTAAAAAGTTCCTATTAGAGTAATTATTTCAGAGCAAAACCCTATTGAAAATCAGCTGTACTAGCACAGAGCAGGACTTGCCCTTGATGCATTGAATAAAAAAGGCAGCTAACTGGGAAATATCTCTGGTGCCTGCACCACCCTGTACCTGCTGTATTACATCTTCTGCAAAGTAGGCATAAAATGTTAATACACAGTCAGAATAAAATGCCATGATTCTGGCTGCAGTGAGCTTCACGCTTATTTTACTATGTTGTAAATTTCTGCATATGGCAATATAAAATCTGCTTTTCTGGCTTTAGATATTTAAGTACAGTTTAAAGAAATCAGAAAAATGATGTCTTTGTCAGAAGGCAAGACTCTCCTTTAAATAAGTATGTGGGAAAGGACTGAGGGACCTCAGTTCAGACAGCTATCTATTCTTTCAAGCATCTAAGCCCTGTTCACAATGGAGTCAATAGGAATAATGTTTTCCCCCTTATACACTTTGCATGGATCATGTGCCAAAAGCATATGATGTGGTTTACTTTGGGGTTGTTTTTTTTAATGAATATCTGCAATGTAATCACTTAAGTCAACACTGCTCTGGAAATAGGATGTACAGACTCATCTAAATATCTTTACTCATCAGTGGAATACAGAATTTGACTGGATTCCCATTTGTTAATTTGTTTTCTTCACATGGATGGCTCTTCTCTTTGAAACAGCACTTTCAATATCACACATTTCAATGGTTACTCTGTTACATCTCTTCTGTTTTTTCAGAGAGAAAGTAGTGGATACTCTTTAAAAAATGTTAAAATGTGATTTTAAGATGAAAAACACATTTCTTGTCATAGCACAATATTTTTAAGGCAGGTCAAGCTTTGAGTTCAAACTAATCAGTAATATTCCTTCAAATTAGTTATGAATTGCCACAGTGAAAATCTATTTCTTTATATTAGCATTACATATTCCACCTCTTAAGTTCTCATGGGAACATATGTAAATTTTGATGATGAAGTTTTTCAGAAAACCTGTAAAATACCCATCTGAACAGGTTTGAAATGTGGACATAGTCTTAAACTATTTACCAGAAATAGAAAAATAAAAAATGCAACATTAGGCCATTGCCTTTAAGTTAGCAATGCCAATTGCTGTAACTTGTCCCTTAAAAGTCTTGGAACTGGAAGTGAAAACTTGATTAACCTAATTGGCTGCAGAAAAATCCCAAAGGCTTTCATATGATTCTTATGTGAAAAAAAAAAAAAAAAAAAAAAAAAAAGAAACACTTGCAACCATTCCTACTGTGCTACACTTGTGAGAGTTAAGTATATTTAGAGTTCCCTCTGCTCTGGAAACGTTTCTGGAGAGTGCATTTTACAGACGGAAACATAAAATGGAAAAATGGAAACCTGATACTGCACTTAACTACACGTTTATGCTGATGTAAATAAAATCCTGGATAATCTCCTCAGCATAAAGCCTGCCTAAATAAAACCTGGAGTGAAGCCTCAAAAAAGTCCTTCCTCTCATCTAATTTACTAGGACAGTTCTCTATTAACATCTAGTTCAGATTAATCAGTGTATTGTTCAAATAACTTATTTCTCAATTGTGCTCATTAAAAATCATCATGACTTTACAACAATATATGAAAGACTGAAAGTTAATATGTATTTCAGTCACATGCAGTTTAAAAGTAAGAACGTCCTAGGGACACTGTGGGCTTCCATCAGATGAGTAAAGAAAGATAAACAATGACATGTAACATTATCCACTTAAGTACCACTACTCAATCTGTAAACTAATGAGAATTCATTACAAAGATACCAGAGACAAGCAGATTAGCTTGGATTTATGGCAAGGTAAATCTGGTTATGCTTATTATCTGTTTGTTTGTTTTCAAAGATCTTCCAAACGAACAGCAATTATCTTCTTCATTGTGCCTTTACATTTTTCCCCTCTGCATGAAGCTGAAAAGAAAAGGTTAGTATTAGAAACCTGATTCAGATCCGATCTAGTCTAGCAATCTGTTATTTGAAAAACTGAGCTTGAAGCAGGGAAGTTTCTTCATCCACATTCTCACACAACCTTTAGCAAGTGTCAACTGGTCACACAGGAGAAGATTTTCAAGTGATCGCTGAATATATATTTCCTTCAGCGTGTATGATTTTTCTGAAAGTGTTCAGTGCTGATCTTCTGAAAATTCTGAAGGAGGCCTGGGAGAGACTGTGGTAGGGGATGCGTACATCTGGGACAACTGGCAACGATAGTCTGGAGAAGAAGATGAAGAGGAAAATAGCATTTAGAGAAGAGGTGCAAACAGAGACAAGCTGAGTATCCACTGTGAGGTGGCACACAAGTACAAGCAACCCACGCAGCAGTGTTTCTCAAACCAGGTGAGACAAGTGGTTTCATAACAAAAATCCCAACTTTCCATTTGATCAGATACTGGTAAAGTACAAAAAAAAACCCATATATGATATAGCAGAAAGTGTATGAGTAAAGAGGAGACACATAAGGAAAGGTATTCCCATCTTCTTCCTGCCTGCTCAGGGCTCATATCTTTATATTAATCATTTTCTTAAAAAAATTAGTTTACTTTGAGAGAGATTTGCTGAACTTTTTGTGGATTCTTTTGGTGGCTCAGGCCAAGAAGCATACTGTGATGTGCTCTGAGGCAAGACACTGCATGTCTATGAGAAACTGGGAGCCTACATACAACTTCAGAAGTCAGAAAGCCTGACCACTGACCTCTGTGCCAGTAAGGCACAAGCAGGTCTTGTGTTCATACAAGAACTCCCTGTTGGACAAGAGCTCCATGCTCTTGTTACCATTCTAACACCTGGATGCTGAAAGGCATCTATGAAGGTCTATCAGAGTAAACCTCATTTCAGTAGTCCCTGCTGATGCACAGTTAGGAACTTTAAAGCAATGCTGTAAATTGCAGCAGTCTGGCAGCTGCTCTAAATTGTATCTACGTTGGGCTGGATCAATAAGATCCAAAGTCTCCTCCTATTCTGCTCTTATATCAGGAAGATGCTTATTATCATTCTCCTGTCTTAAATAAAGATATTGTAGCACAGAGAACTAGGGCATTATCCCTTCCATGGAAAGCATGGAAACCCTTACTCACAGCATATTTATCCAGTTGGGTCTAAGCCTGTACATGCTCCCTGCTTGGTTATGGCTGCAGTCAGTCCCCTCATCTCCACCCCACACTGAGGTGTCCTGTTAAAAAGGAGGACAGTTCAGCAGTTTAAATCCTGGCTGGTGAATAGAAATTTTGCTGTTCCCTGTTAAAGTTTGTTGTACATGAGGAATAAAAATTCTCTCGCCTGCAAAATTCTGGCAATGAGTACTTTTTAGAGATTGATTAAATGCTTTGGCTTTGCTCAGTCTATTAATCTCAGCAGCCATTTATTGCTTCGTATACTACAGTGCGTTGGGGATTATCCCTTAAGCACTGTGTGTAGAAAGCATGTAGCAGCAAGATACAAATCTTGTGTCTTGGAAATACTTCTCTGGAAACGAAGAAAAGGAACTGTCAGTAAAAGCCAGGATAGTTTATATTGGCACTGGATGTCCCAACCTTTTGTCATGAGTACTGCAAACTCCCATTTCCTATATCAAAAATGTGATACTAACCCAGAATTCATGGTGTAACCTGGTACACTACTGCTGCTGCACCCATAGTCATCTGTTAATTTCTGCTGATACCCAAGTCAGTGGAAAGGGAACTTAAAACACTGCAAACATCTTTGAACAATATGAACAGCTGCTGTTGTGTATTGGCTGGAACATCCAGCCTCTTAATCCAGTGAATTGTTATCACCACCCGCAAATGTTGCAGATATTACTATTCTGCATATTAAGCATATACTTAAAGGTAATACAAGCATCCTAGTGGATTAAGAAAACATACATCAACTATGTTAGCACTGAGGCTACCAACATGAATAAATCAAATGCTAAGGTGTGTCTTACTTCATCCCAAGTATGCTCATTTTTTTTTCTTTTTTTTCTTGCAAAAAGTGATGCTTCACTAACAGCATTAGCTTCAGTGGAGCTATGTCAGTCTACAGCAGCAGAGAGGTGGACTCTTTGCTGCTCACCCACTGTTACTGACTTTGAGAAATTGTCTCAGGGCTGCCACTATCTAAACCCTTTGCTTGGTTGGTTGCTCAATACTGCATTGTCTTTCATTCCAATAACATAAAAACAAATATGTATATGCATCAGGAATTAATTCCCTCTGTGCTGAGCGAACAGTAAAGTTAACCAGATTGTGTTTGCATTTCTAGTTATTTGAATGGGTTTGTATAGAACTTATTTTATAGAGCTTGATAGCCAATGAGCAAAGAGGTACATGCACGGAGAAAAGACACTGTGACCAGAGTGTTTTGATGCTCCTTGTGCTTTCTGGTTTACCTCTTTATCCTGCTCTAACATGTTGACATTTAGATGTGTCTGTCTATATATGCTTATCTGTTCTCCCTTTGTGCACTTCTAAATCATTGAATTACTGCCTTGGTAGCCCACCAGTGTTTTGCATACCTTGCCTCTAGAACATGTTTCTGATGGGACACATTTTCCAAGCTTGAATCCCTTGGCTTATGGGAAGAGGTGGTACAGAAGACAGAGAATAATTCTGGAGTTGAACATTGCATGAGAAAGACAATTTACAGGACCATATGAAGTCACAGGATTTGAAGTCCTCTGGAAACAGCACAGACAAGACCACGGGCATCTGGCCAGGCTACAGAGATAGTTTCCTGACATGATAGCTACTCTGGCAGTGACATGGAAAGAGTTTAGGACATCAAAGAGACTGTGATGCTGTCCAAGAGACCATACAGGAATTCTCTGTTTCCCAAAACAGTGACCTGCTTTCCTCTCACACTAAGCAGTGCACTCAGACCTGCATCTCTGCTGCCTGAGATTTGGGTCACCAACAGCGCAGCTGAGAGTTTTATTCCTCCCCAGCTCATTGCCCATTTCATGTCACTGCTTCACTCTGAGTTCTCAAAATGTTCTTGGCCACAGTCAAGAAAGTCCCCCACTTGCTCCTACTTCCCTGACAAAATAAGCTCCGAATACATATCCTATCATATACCTATTTACTACTCAGCTGGCCTAAAGTCTTCTTCAAAAGTGGAGGCTGTCCTTGGCCACGGTCCCCCATGCCACTTATTCTGGTCCTTATAATATCAAATTATTTTCTACATTCCTTAAGTAAAACTTAAGCATGACCCACGTATGATTTGATGAGGAGGGTATTAATACCAACAATTAGTGCATCATCACATTAATTCTGAGAAATGTTTTGGAAGCAATATTACAGCAACAGAAATCAGTCTTCCGTTTTAGCATCATTAATTTTCTTTATTTTGCACCCATTAGTTTAGTGATTACAAAGGGTCCTACAAATTCTTTTTAGCAGCTTTCCTCCTTGTACCAAATTTATGATTTTATTTGGTTTTAAATTGTTTTGGTTTTATATTTGAAAACAGCCAAAATGATTATTTTTCTTCCCTTTTCCTTCTTGGATGACCAGGAGTCTTAAGTGGCTACCACTAGTGTCTGCAGAAAGACAAGCCAGCCATGTCTCCAAAATTTCTCAAGATCTCAAGCAGTACCATAGGTCCCTGAAAAATATGGGGTGGACCCCACCCCCAAAATCCAACCCCCAAACGCATGAACCAGTCTTTTTAGTTTTGCCAAATCAGCACCTGTAACATCCATTAGAGGCATCAGGCTTAACCATCACGTAGTTTAAAGTGAGCTGAAAAGCAAAGAGCAAAACAGAGTTCAAGGATCTCATGGGAACCTCCAGCTCTCTGATACACAGAAATTTTTTCAGACTAGAGAAAGTAAAGGACAAGTGGAAGTAAAAGGGGTAAGAGCAAAGAAATGAGTGTGTAGAAGTGTTACAGAAAGAAACAGAGTTTCAATTTGACCTGGCAGCTGCGAGAAAACAGCCTCAAGATAACAGAGCATGGCCTGTCCAGAACAGAGAGGGCAACTAGTGGATATGGAGATAGCGTGACAGCACAGGGGCATTACCAAGAGGTTATTATTATTACTGTAAAGAATAGCCCATCAGAGCTGCCATCCCTTTGCCTCCCCTTACCTCTGACATCTCAAAACTCTGACATCACTAAACTTTACCCTTACCTCATCACTAAACATCCCCTTACCTCTGACATCACTAAACTTTGCAAGCTGAGATACACCACAAAACTTTGCAAGCCTAGATCCTAGCAGCCCCTAGTACAGCCACAACATGGCCCCGGTCTGAAGAGACCAAACTGCTCACAAAGCTGTTATTAATCTGACACAGACCCTCAATATGTGGGTGATCCCAATAAGGAAGACTGTTCACCAAGACCCCATGCCTTCCCACAAAAATTTATTATATTAAGTTTAACTCATCCATAACTACAGCACTACATTCCTGCCACTTAGCCCTTTCATTTCTCTCTTTGAGTAGTTCAAAATCTGTGTACACACATCTGGTGATATTTGTTTTGATGCAAATCAAGGACAAGAGAGTCCTATTTTATTTACTTACTGAAGCTACATCTTACTTATTGATTAAGCATCTTCTATTTTCTCATCTGCTGTTTCTAAAATTCACAAATCCATATAGATAATGAAGCTGCTAATTCTGAAAGGCAAAATGTACAACCAACTATGCAGCTTGAAGTAGAAGAGTAAAACCTTACCGAGGGAAAAAACCATGAACAATGCACAGAAAACATTTTTGGGTTTGGGCGTTTTTCTAGTTTTCATTAGGAAAAATAGATGACAGTTTGTGAATATTCACTCAGTCTTTCCCAAACACATTCACATTGCTTCTGCTATCAGGCAAAAGAGTTAGCAAAGGAATATTCCTTTGGTGTCTAAACTCAGGGGGTTGGTCCAGAGACAAACAGTATATGCTGAAAAGAGGGAACAGCGTTTTGGCAGAGCTGTCTCTAGTTTCCCATGGCCAGACAATCCTTAGGACAGGCAGAGGACTTACCTCTTCATGGCAGCATGCAACACAGCCACAATAGTCCATTCCCTGTCCATCTCCTGCTAATTAATTAGAAGCAACTTTGTGGGTTTCCCATGTGCTTATTTTCAGCAAAATATCCTTTGACAGTTTGAAGTCATTCCACCATCATTGGTCATACAAATTGTGCTGTAAAATTCCCTCCAAACAATCTCCACTTCTACCTGTAAATTAGTAGAAGCTAAGATAATGCATACGTTTAATAGATATAAAGCCAAAATGTGACACACTGGGAAAGGGTTTATATTATTATTATAAATGGAAATTTTGGGTTACCAGTTCATTAGGGTCTTTTTTAAAAGACAACGAGCCAGTAAATAAGAGTGATTTATTTTGTACTTTGATTGCCAAAGTTTTGACAAACTTTTCAAAGAAGCTAAGCCTCTTGGGAAGAGAGGAGGTGTCCTAGTAAACTGTTACACACACACACACTGCAGTCAATAGGTAAAAAATAAAAGACAGGAATAAATGGCCAAGTTTTGCAGCAGAGGTTGGTTACCAGATACTACTATGGAAATCTATGCTAGGACTTGTGCTGTACAAGATATTTACAGGTTACGTAGCAAAAAAAGTAGAGAGTGAAGTTGCAGTGTCTGCAGATGGCACCGATGTTCAGAGTAAAGCTGACTGCAAAGATGTGCAAAATGGAGTTTTGCTGTATTTTGTTAATTTGTCACAAAAAAAGCAGACGAAACTCAATGGCAATACACACAAATGTAGCACACATGGAAAAAATAATATGAACTATACATACATGATGATGGGACCTAAAGTAGCTATTACAACTCAGGAAAGTTGACTTGGAACAATTTTTGGTGGTCAAAAAAAAAAAAAAAAGTGAGCTGCAAATTAGCATTGTTAGAAAAGGAGCAGAGGAAAATAACAGTAAAAATTATCATACTGCTGTAAAAATTTTTCATGGATGTGAATCCTGAATGCAGCGGATATTTCTGATCAGACACTTTAACAAAGAACACAGGAAGGAAGAGGGAAGGTGCCAGAATAATAAATGCATACAGTGGCTCCCATATGATGGCAAACAAAATATTGTGGGAATCTTCAGCTTCCAAATGGTTTGTGAAAGGTGAGTAGGAAACAGTCTTTCATTGTTTTTCACAATTCAGTACTCAAAGGGTTTCAGAGCTCTAATTCCAAATAAACAAAATGAAGATTTTTTTTTTTCCATGTAGCTCCAAATTGAATGATGAACCTTAATGGCAAAGGATATTGTGCAGGTTAAAAGCATAAACAGTATTAAAAAGGAATTATAAAGTCAATGAAAAATAGATCTATTGGTGTTATAAAGCAAGAAAGTATGAATACAGTCTTTCTCAGATGAGAAATTTCTTCTTCTAAGGCCTTTTTCAACATTTGTGCCTGATTTAAATGTTTTAGATGCACAGTACCAAGGGATCCAAACCTTTGACCCAGCCTACTGCAGAAATGCTTCTGTTCTGGAATTCCCTGGTCCTGGAAAGAGCCATACCCAATATGAATCTTTTCAGAGGTAAGCGATGCTTCTAAATCTCGTTGCCATTTGCTTTCTTATTCTGCTGCTGTGGATTTCTCCCCAGTGCAGGTCTCCAGAATGCTTGAGTTGAGACTGAATTAGGACAGTTGAACACTGGGACGTGGGGATGGCTCGGATGAGCTTTGAGGTTCCTTCCAGACCTTTGATTTCGTAAGTCCACTGCAAGTAAGCTAAGAGATGATGCTGCTGCCTTCTGATGGCTCAGGAACAGGGTACCTAGGAGAAGTATGTCCTGTATCTATCCACATGAATGACTATTTTGTCCTGAGCCACAAATTCAGTCAGACAACAGTGAGCTCTTGTGGAAAAAGACAAATCGTGGAATTTTACAGTCATCTAAGAGCATGTGGAAAATGCAGATTTACAGTGATCAACAACAAAATATGTTTCTAATTCCAGTGGCACAGTCTGAAAATGCACTATGTCCCCCATTTGCCCCAAGGAACCCAAAATTCTAGTTTGTAGCACCGAGGGAGTACTTTGAAAGAAATCATCACCACAACTAAACAATGACTTATAGCAAGGTAAAAGGTAAAAGCCCACTGCTTCTTTATCTCCACCTATCCCATGGCAGCTTATGTGCAGCAGTTAAAGAGAAGTATCTCATTTCAGTGGAAATCCTCTTATGTGGAGAAGTTCTGAGTGTAAAATTAATTTATGGGTTTTTTTTAATTCCAAAATTCTCCCTTGTCAGATAGCTTCCCCCAGGGGGGTTAAGGGGAGCAGTGGTGGCTTGGTGGAGAGAGTCATCTGTAAAGAAATTGTGTCTCAGCCCTGCCTGCAAATCCTGCAGCCTCCAAAAGATGCAGCAGTAGCACACTACCTTTATTTAGGTAAGGAGACGTTTAGGAGCAAGCAAGCATGACCAAAATGATGCGTTGCATTAATGCACGAACTGAACAAATCCCTGAAAAACTGTGCGCACAAGACGATTCCCACAGCTTTCTGTGAGGTCTGCCTTTTCTGCCAAGTCTGTTCCTCTTGGTTATTCATGATTTAAGTCAGCGCGGTTTATTTAATTATAAAAGTGCTGGAGGGGGTGAGGAAGGGTGTGCTTTGCATGAACAATAAATGAAACCTACCTGTACTCAAGAATTAACTTTCATATTTAAGTGGGTCAGCCTCTAAATCAGTTTTGCTAGTCTGCTTGAATTGTGATGCTTTATGAAGTGCATGACTTGTGTTAGTATGTTGAAGACTCTGATAGTTCTGGTTTTTTATAGACATCACGGAACGATATGACTTAAACAGTGTTCTGAAGTCTACACTCCCATGTAGCCCCACTTGCTCAAGTAAGTTGTGCTAAGGTCTCGTCTTCATGATAATATGATTCTAATAAGAAGTGGACTAATACTAGCTTAGGCCTAACATTAAAGCCCATTATTTCTTTGCTTTTCCTATTATTGAATTTGTATCTCACACAGGGTAGTAACCAAAGTGCCTGCTGGGAGACTTTTTGAGTAGGTTTTCATTGCAGCCATTTGCTTTCTTATAATTGAACAAGGAGGGGCTGAATCTGCCAGTCAGTTTTGAAAGGCTTTTTCTAAGAATGTTATGAGCCACCACCTCATGCTTAGTGCTGTAATTGCTTTTGAAAAGGACTGTCTTTTCAAAAGAGATCTCGCTTTGTCAAACATTGGAAAGGTTTATTTGTTTTCTTGAAATACAATTATCCCCAGAGTTCTAGAAGTGGTAACAATGAAAAGGCTAAATGAAGCTGAAATCATTTATATCATCTGTGTCAATTGATCGGCTGACACAGTCACAGCCTTATTTTACCACATCGGGGTATTGAAACTACTGTGCCCAAATTCTGTTGTGAATTCTGGTAGGTTATTATGAACTCATTTATTAAGTTCACCCAACCTGTTTGCTGTCTATAAGGCTCTGGTTCCGTGTTATTAAGATGGGACCACTAGAGCACTTGGGAAAAGAAAACTCTTAGGGATCAGGGAGGAAATTACATTTCTGCTCAGTTAGCTGGAGCACCCAAAACATGATTCACACTGATGACACTTTATACTGCCTCTCTGAGTTATTCCTCATCCAGTACCGGTGTTAAGAGGACTGATCTGGCATATAGTCTGCACAGACAAAGTTATCCCTTCAAAATTTCTAAAACAAATCTGAAGCAGCTGAGTGAGTTGCACTACTTCAGTGCCTTTCATCATCCAGCTGTGGCAATTCAGTTCCCCATTGCTAGGCACCTAAAGGCTAGTGTGATTTCTCTTGGAACCACAACTTAAGACAATTAGTCCCCAATTCTTTAAAACCCATTTCCTTTACTATTAAAGTGATAAACTGTGAAGTCTTACCCTGTTGTGTATAATCCCAGTTCAGCTGATGCACCAGGGAGGCTGTCCATGCTCCTGCTATGAAATAGAAGATGCGCGTTCTCCCCAACTCACTACTGCTGGACCTGACCCTGGCTGCTGTGGATGTGTAATAATACAGGAGTTTGCAGATAAGCAGGGCTTTGTAAATAACATATGGCCTCTGCTGCTGGTGATAATGTTCTCCCAGTAGAAGCAAAACTGCATACCACAGGTCTGGTATCTCAAGCGCTACATCTCTGTGAAATGTGAAAACATTAGGGGTTGATTTACAAGTTCTAGTGAACAGGTTTAAATATTAGCTAAAAATCCTGGGTCTTGCTTTCATGTCATCACTGGTACTGGTAACAACAGATATCTCATTAGTGACATTGTTTTCCAGCTGATGCAGCAGATACCACAGCATTGCTACAAACTTGTTCCCGGTCATGTTTGTACTGATGGCTTGGGAAAGCAACATATCTGGAGGCTGGGAACCTCGAATGATATTGATATCTGAAGATATCTTTCTCCTGGTGCATGATGTTAAGTGTCCATGGTGTCTTTTCTACACAAGAGGCAGTAGTTCCCATAGAGCACAGCCTCATCCATTTAATCTGTTAAATCTATTTAAACTGTTTAGAAAAAGGAAGGCTGGAAGGCTGTCAGCACAGTTTACTCACAGCTACATGCTTCCTTCCCACTAAATGGTGTTTCTCTCTTTACTGCTTTCCACTGTAAACAAAATACAGAATTATTACGGTTCGAATTTAGTGACCTGTGAACATCTGAGCGCTGAAATCATAGGTATTTTTTATTGTTACAGACATATGCCCAGGTTGGTGGGCAATTTGTCATGTCTATGTGTTTTTTCTTTCTATTGCTATTTCCCAAGTTTTTTTGTTGATGTTACTTGCTCATTGTACTTCGGGGCCTGCTTTTAATACTGTTAAATGACCTCACTGCTGCACAAACACCCAGACAATCTCATCCCAGCAGCACTGATACAACGGTGTAAGACCTTTACCAATCTAAACATTATTGATGCTATATGTAAACCTTTGACAATCTACACATGTGCTGCCAACTCTCCATCATTCAAGTACTGCAGGGTGAGGAAACTTCAGAACATGCAAGAATCCAACCCCTAGGTCTTTGGTTGATACCATTAGAGACAATACTGCTGCTTCCAACCCAAACCTTCACTTATAGCAGGTCCAGCTCCCCCATTCCTCCTGTTTCCAGGGTAACATATTAGCTCCCATAATAGGGCTCCCAAATGAATTAAACTGGCTTAGCTCTAGAACAAGGACAACCATCATTGCAAGGGTTTCCAGCAGAGCTGATGAGCCCCATAACTACTGTCAGTGCAAGGCAACACTTGAGAGGCTGCAAAAGACTCAGGTGGATTCTAGCAATATTTGTTGGCTTGGCCCCAGCACTGCATAAGCATAACTATAGTCATTCTAGAGACAGCCAGTCTAGACATGTCTATATTTATCCCTATCTTTCCACTCATGAACTCTACAAGAAGAGAAAAGAAAGAATAGAGGGATCTTGGAAGACAGGACTTGGACAGCTGGGTAATCTAGCAAGGGAGAGTTGAGAGCTGGCAGTAAAATAAGAGCTTCAAGGTGCAATATTTCAGGCTGGGTCATTGGATGATAGTGAAATTCCAAAATTTTGGGTGTGATTTCACCAAAGAGAAAAATGTAATTTGAAAGGAAAAGAAAAAAAGGGAATGGAAGTAGATATGTTGACCTGTAAAAAATAGAGGGGAGAGTGTGAGAAGAGTACATAGGGGCCTCTCTTCTAGCACCAATCTTAGATTTCTCTGCCCACTAGAAGCTATGAAAAGGTTAAAGTGCTGCTACTGAGGAGGAAGAATTTTGTGCATTTGCTTCTCATTCTGCTCCCTGCTACCAAATACCCTGTTTCATTTGTCGTCGCTAATTCCTTAAAGTGTAATTATTTGACTTTATTTTGTACTTTGCCATTTCTGTTCAATTCTCAGAAAAGCAGTCTATGACTTCCAGTTGAATGCTACACAATTTTCTGGTGTAAATTATAATTTGAGCAGGATCTGCCTTTGGTGAAAATTTTTCCACACAGAATGAAAGAGAAAGAATTATATTCATCATAATTTGTCACTGGAGCAATACAGAGTTCAACAAAATAAATGACTGTATACTAAGCATTTGAACTAGTTTCTGGGTAATTCAAAAAGTGAAGATATTCTAGGCATTTTTTAAACAGAAGTCTAACATTCTTCAATTTAGTTAGCTTCTCAAATGTTTCTGTTTCACAAACTGAAGAAAGAGGAAACTTGCAGATGGAAGGCACAGATACAGCTACAGAAGAGATATAAAAATAATTTATTTGATTCATAGTCTCTTCCTACTTCTTTGTCTTCTTGTATCTTGAGAAATGCTTGGCTGAGTGAGGTTCAATGGTTCTTTATTTTGGAAAAATACTTTTTTTTGCTTTAATAAATCAAGGCTTTACCATTTCCTCTATAAATCAGGGAAGGGAAGAAATCCTATTACTTTTCTTCCATGCTTAGTCAAGTGATGGAGTCTCTACTTGTCTGAGCGTTGTGATTCAAGTCAACAGTATTATCCATGAAAAAGTTGCTCTTTGAGATGAGCCCAAAGGCCGGTTCTTTTTTGTAGCCCAGTAGGTGCGCACTCAGTGTCACGCTCCATAAAACAGGAGAGGTTCTCAGCCAAATCTGTAGCGGCCAGAGGGAGATATTCACTAGGGTAAGTAACACTAACCAGCTCCTGTGTGATTAGCAGTTATCCCCTGTGCTTGTTCCTTCTGCTGGCAGACACTAACGATACCTAGACCCTGGAGCTCCATTTATCTGCTTCTGTCTCGCTTTTCACAAGAGGAAGTATAAAATGCCATGCACTTCAGCTGACCTTAACTTTGTGAGATACCGAACATATCCTTGTGCTGTTCCAGTCGTTCTGTTGTAATCTTAATGCAATTTGTTAGAGAAAATAAAGCCTTCTTTCCACTACCTACCTGCACCGCACACCTGGCACTAGCATTGGATGGGGAATACACTGACCACGTCTCAGAGTCGATGGAACTATCCGGTCTTTCCCCCAGTGAACAGTTCTGTCTCCATCAAAAGCAATCTTTTTGTAAAGATTAAATCCACTTTGTTCAGTCACTGAGACAGCTGCTCTCTAAAGCCAAATAGATGTTGATACTAGATTCCAATGTCTTACTGCTGTTCTTTCTTTTACAGTTTCAGAGTCAAAGTCCAGATGACTTTTCTCTTAACTGCTATATGACTTTAATGGATGTAAGTGTTGGTCAGAAGATTGGATAAGTAGATCTACAGCAGCACTTACCACCTGCACTTAGCAAGACTTGACTTTCACGACTACAGTAAGTAAGAAGGTCAGGATGAAGGAAGGGAAGCAGAAGACTGAAAAGCCAGAGGCAGGGCTGAAGGTGGCCCTGAGGTGGCCAATGCCCAGGCTGCAGAATAGATTAGGGTGGAGGTTTGCTGTGTGGATATGAGGAAAGACATAGCAAGAGGAAGATGAGGCCTGGGCTCCGAAAGGGCCAGCACCTTGTCTGTTCTTGTCACTCGTGTCCACCCAGCTCTCTGCCAGCCTCTGCTGTCAGGATTAGAGAAAGGGTGAGGGGCAGAGCCCATGTTCCTGCAGGATTTTGAGTAACCTGTGAAGCTAACTGCAGCCTTCTGCTCACAAGGAACTGGTCATTTCTCCTTTGCAGTGCCTCCATGACCACCTTACCCCAAACCCTGCTCCCATGAGGCTAGGAGAAACTCAGGCTTGAGCTCTGGGTTCTCTCCAGCTACCCTCACATTGCCGCTTCTTCCTGCCCAGTTTTGTCCCATGAAGCTGGGTCCTTCTACGCATCCTCTCCTGAAAGCCAGCCCCATTCCTCCCAGAGCCCTCTAGCATTAGGGTTAGCTGTGGCCCAGACAATAAATTTCTCAGCAAAAAAGCTCTTTTTGCAGTCCTCAGCTTCCTTTGGTAGCTACCACAAGTATCACTCTGCACTTCCTCATCTTCTCTAGCCCTAACCCAGACTCTTACCCTAATTGTCACAGCCCCTGGCAAGCTTCCCTTACAGTGGGAGAGAAAAATTCTGTGCTTTTCTCTACCTGAACCTGGAACCTAAAACCTAGCCCTAACCCTAGAGTGACCCTTTGGCCAGGTCCCTAGCCATGGCCCAGGCTGCCTCAAAGGAGAACAGATTCTGCAGCTCTCAGTTTCTGTCCCTAAATTAAAGTCTTTCTCATTGCCTGTACTTACCCTCAGGCAAAGTTCCTCAGCTCATGGGAGAATAAAGGGTAAAAATTAAACTTAGGATAAAGAACAAGGCTTCATACTGACCCAACAGTGCAGACCCTCTAGACTTGTCCCTAGCCCAATGCTCTGCATAACTGACTGGAAATCTCAAATCTTTGCAGAGGTGTCTGGAGACCTCAACTGTCTCTTGGTACATTTACCTGGTCCACTACACTTACAGCTGGTAACAGAAAAAGGAGAAAACAACCAGCGAATTAATAAGCAGCATTTCATTGCAGTTTGCTTGATTTTACAGCATTTTTCCTACTCTCAAGTCAAGGATCCTGGGAATAGAAGAGAAAGAGGCAAAACACTAGAACAGAGTATACATGGCAAAAATAAATTGTGTCTTTTCATAATGCTACTATCAGAGCTGCAAAACAGTACTCCAGGGATACTGCAGGGCAGATCCTCAGCTGCTGCAGCCTGGGCAAGTCCTGTACCCAGCAGAATTGTGCCGACCAGGGCGAGCTGCCCATCCAGCATGCCCTGCTCACGTGCAGTTGGCACTGTGCCGCTCTGCATGCCAGCGGCCAGCAGGAATTGCACAAGGGCAAAAGCAAGTGCTCATAGTATTTCTTTTCACACATAGAATTGGATTGAGGTTTCATTTTAGATGGACTCGGTCACAAATACTAGTGAAAAGAAGCCAATGACACGTATCACTAGGCTGATAGAAGTTTTTGCGCTGTGTGTACCGGTAGTACATAAAGAACCCCAATCCTTATATTTTATACAGAGCTGAGTAGATTTTTGTCTGCCTGAGTAAAGATAACATAATTGTACAAAGATCCTTTTGAAGATTCTTAGGACTGAGTACTTTAGTAGAAGAAATTGTGCCATAGCAAAATATTCTATCTTGCAAGAGATCAGAATTAATTGACTGGTATTGACTACACACTTTAATGATGAATTGCAGAATTAGATTATTAAGAATTATGTTATATCTTGTAATTTAAGCAGTTAGACAAAAATCACAAACACATAATGTTGGAAGAAAGATAGAGGTTCTATTTCCTTTAAGAAAGACTCAATTCTTTCTAGCATATTCCTGAAAGAAGTTTGTCTGTCTTGTTCTTCTAAAATTTTGACAATTGGAAATTCTTTAAGAAACCTCTTCAAATGCTGAAATATACTGAGAAAAGGATCCTCTAACGTCTATCTCTCTTGTTGCCAACCAATTCTCATCTTACTTTTTGTTGGCATGAAGACTTGATTTTCTCTGCAACTCTAGTACTCCAAACTGAGCACACAACCCTCATAATTAGTGCTGAGTAGGGCAGAATAATTATCCTTATATTCACCAGAATGACCTTTGTTTGGCTTATGGGGCAGTTAAGCCATTGCAGAGTAAATGTTTTTTCAGCAGCATCATACTGTTGACTCATCCTCAGTTCGTGACTGACTGCAGGACCCAGAGCCTTGCCTCCAGTACTGCTGCCTAGCCAGCTGTTCTCCACTTTGCCCCTCTGCATTTGACTTCTCTCCCCTAAGAGAAGTCCTTTGTATTCTTTATTGAATTTGATCTTATCAATTTCAGAGCATTTCACCAGAGTAGCAAGATTATTTTAAATTCTAATCTTGTTCGTCAAGGTGCTCACAAACCCTTCCATCTTGATGTCATCCACAGATTTTACTCTCAGATTTTAATCATTACTCACATCCAAGTAATTAATGGAAGCACTGAGTAAAACTAACCCCAGATAGACCCTTGTGGGACCTCACTTTTGACGTTCCCCTAGTTTGACAGTGAATCATTGACAATTGCTCTGGACAAGGGGTATTTCAACCACTTGTGCACCTACCCAGATTGCAGAGTGATTTTAACCTGGCCTCATTTTTTTTATTTATTTTGTTTTTAGTTCAGCGCATAAGAACAGCATGGAGGACCACATCAAAAGCTTTTAAGAAGCCTTACTCACATTTGATGGTTAACATATACCAGCTAGGGCAGAGATGACTTGTACATGACTTGTGGACAGCATCCACCAAGTAAGTTCTGCCAACTGCCAGGCATCTGCCTTACCCCATGTAGGCAGCAAATAACCTTCTCCTAAGAATGCAGCAGCAGGGCTTCAGCTGACCACCTTCTCCCAGACATGGCCAGAGGGTGGGGAGGGATTCACGTGCATGCAGGACCTTTGTAGCACCTGCGCAGTAAATCCAGCATCCACAGAAAGGGATGGACTTTTGCAGACGTGGAGTGTTTCGTGGGTACAAAGCTTCCATAACAGAAGGGGAAAGCAAGGCAGCTTCTCGGTGCCTTCCAGAGACATCACATCACCAGCAGCAAGAGGCAACAGGGGTAGGAGCCTATGGAACTAGGCTGTTTGTCCTTAAGAAGAGATTAGATCTATTTAATAGGATTTGTTCTTCAAAAGGTTTTGTTGCCTGGCTGTAGTCTATATGTTTAGGAAGAAACGGTATTAGTTTGTTTTAAAATGTTTCTTGGTGACAGTTTCTAGCCTGACTCCTCTGAAAGTCCCTATTTTCTTCACTTTCTCCTGTTTAATGACAGGTACTGTGTTTATCCACTGGGATTTTTCTTCTAGCAGCTGACAAAGTTTATTGTTAGTGCTTCCAAGACTGCTCCAGTGCTTTAAATTTGCCAGTGTAGAGCTCAGCAAGCCTGGCTGATTTCAATGTATCTACAATTCTGAAATGTTTAAAATGTATTCTATACTCACTTTGGACTTTTCTATACACTTGTTAAAATGAGGCATTCTAAGTTTCTGGGTACCAGCACCTTGTTTGTGACTAAAAGCCATTGAATGTGTCAGTCTTGGCATTACCTTTTCTTCTTGTTCCGCACTAAGCAGTAGACTTTCCTTCAGCCTTCCCCCATTTCTAATATCCTTTCAAACTTGTCATTACAATTTGTCCCTTGTAGCTCATTTTGTGCCTTAAGCCTTTCTGTGTCCTTCCTATTCAGGCACCCTTTTGTCCCTGCATCCCCTTCGCTACGGTTGCTTTTGTGTGATCCCAGTGTTATTTACTTTGTAAGGTGGACCTGGCAGTGCAGTAGGGCATTTCTATGCTGCCAGGGCTCCTTGCAGCCATGAGGACCTAAGGGAGGCTGTGCAGTCACACAGTAGCTCCCTGTCACGCAACGTAGCATGTACACAACTAACAACACAGCTTTGGCTTTTAAAAAGCCAACAGTAGATTAATACATGGACATTTTATCCTCTCAAGATCATACAACTTCATATGCCCATCCTGCAAGTGTCTGTGAAGTGTGTGTCTGTGGTCACCACTGTTTCAAGTGCCAGATCCCATAAAGATCTCTCCTTTTAACTATTTTAGATGGTGGGTATGGATACACCTAGTTACCTTAAGGATAACTCCCATTTTTCCCTTCGCAGATCCTAAAGCATTTTCAAGGGACCCTACCCTTTCCTTTTGCAGGTGGAGGATCTGAGATATCGAAGGGAAAGGGCTGTGTCCAGGAGCAACACTCAGTTTAGGCTGGGTTAGGAAGTCCAACCGGATTGCCAAATCCCCATCCCACATTCTTACAGCAGCATCATGTTATCTCCACAAATGAACCACTGGCTTTCCTCAGTGTGTGGAGAGAGGTCTTGATGACACACATTTAACTTCCCTTTCCATTTTAAAACGCTGCATGCTATTTAGCTGTTTGGCAAAGACAGCCATGATGTGCTAATGAAATTAAAGTCTCTGTAAAGCCCTGTATGCTCCAAAGTATCACTACAATACCCAGATTCCAAACTCTTTAAAGTTAAAGCTTTTGCACTCACAAGATGTAGCACACCACAGCATGGCAATACACCATACACTACATTAATGCAAATAACAGTCATAAGCTTGCACAAATTGGTTGACAATAATTGTGTAGCATGTTTTCACTCTCCCAAAAGATGACTGCCACTGCTAGAGTGCATATTTTATTGAGGACAAAAAAAAAAGGGAATGAAATATTTTGCTTCTGTACCTGGTGACCTTTACAGTTTCATCTTTTTGGACAACCTGATATCTGATTGTTTGAAAGAATGAAGATTTTCTGGTGATAAACCACTCTTGCTTCCTCACAGCCTCCTGCAATATGCATTTGTCTGTCTATCTCTCCATTGTGCTCCTCTCAGATTCCCTTCAAGTCCATTATTTTCACTGGTAGACAGGCTGGACTCATAGGGCCAGGGTGGGAGCCTGCTGGAACTCAGCTGAGCAGCAGCCACACAAAGGCAGCATTAAACCCAGGGAAGGCAGATGACTCTTGGCTTCTCCAGGTAGGAGCAACAGCCAGCAAAACTCGCTGCTGAAAGGGTTTTAAACTCTTTAGGTTTTAATCTCTTTAGAATAAATGATACTCTCAGATAGTGCTGTAGAAGTCTTAGATGTGAATAGTCCCCTCATTTCACAAGCAAATAAATGTCTGTTGCAATGTATTTGTGGTACAGCATGACCTCTCTGGGACTGCCATCCTATTCTGAATAAAACTCACACAGCTACCACAAGGCTACTAATTTTGGAATTCTAATCACAATTCTAACTTCCAGGTCATTAAGAAAGCCCACAGTTACACATGTAATCTGGTGCTAAACAGTCAATACCGTTTCTTTCTTCTAAGGAGCAAATAAATAAAATTATTAATGAAAAAATGACAATAAGCGTACAAAGTGTTTTGTAATTCTCTGCCAGCACATCACCCATAAAAATATTTTATTTCTGTATAGCAGAAATCCTGTTTCTTTCTGTGATATGTCAGTGCTAAGCAGTGCATTTTTCCAGAGTGAAGTATGGACTTTATTCTCTGTCCTGTAGTGGGCAAAGCAAGCCACCAATGCACAGTATCAGTATTTTTAGTGTAATTTTCTGTATTCTGGTATTTCTGACAAGTTAAAACTCATCATAATGATGATGTATCCAAAAGTCCAGTTTTGATAATGTACCCAAACAGAAAAGATAATTTGATTTCACAGGCACCTAATCATACAAAATGATGATGCCCAGTCAGCACAGTGACAGATGAACTAGGGAAAGATTAGACTTAATGATGACATTAAGATCAGTGCTGTCTAGTGTGATCCCTGCTCTCCTCACACTCTCTTAGATGTGGGAGGTGTGACCTTCCCTTATTCTTCAGTAGTGGGGTGATGTCAAATTAGGAACTCCAGAAGCTGACACCAAATGGTGGGAGGGCTTTTCGGTCAAAAAGTTAGAGAGCCATTTATATTAGCCTAGAGAAAATCAGCTATGTTTGGAAAACTTGAGATGACTGTTCTAGAGTTCGTAAGTATTAATGCTATTAAATGTAAAATGTAGGAAAGCCAGTAAAGGGGTTTGTAGACTGCTTCATGAATTGCTGGCAGGCAAAAAGAGCTGGTCAATGCGTGGTAGAACAGCTTGCTTAGAAGGTGTGACAGAAGGGTCAAAAGTGCAGGAACTAATTTGAACTTCAAACAAAACCACAGCTGGCCACACCTGAGATGCTTCACTTGTGCTGGAAAGGAACAAGACAAGCCACACAGCATAGGTCAAATTAGAGTCCTGGTTTTGTACGGAAGAGACATCTTAAAAACTCAAGCTGAAAGATAATAGGGTACCTAAGGAAGAACCTGTTGTTAAATTTGCCCTAGAACTACATTTTGAGTTTAAATGACTCCTGGTCATTCTCTTTTTCCAGCCTTGTAATTAGGAACCTGACCTTACACCTGGCTGTAATGAACCTTTAATTTGGTGAATATTTGCACTTGTGTAGTGTTGATGACAAGCCTGGGAGAAGCTAACGAACTTCAGAGTATTTTCTATCTTGTGAGATAATCCAAATGTGTCCACATAAAGGGGCACGAAGGGGCAGTTTCTGGGGGAACTGCACCCCAAGTTATGTGTAAAGGATCAGCAAACAGAGTGTGTTGCTTTGGAGGTACAAGAATTAATAAGGGGACAAGAGTTTTCAGGTGTTTGCAGAAAGAAGCCTGCTGCAGCAGACACAGGCTAATGCCTTTCCTGCAAGGAACAGATGTCTGAAATGTATCTCACAATCACAGGCAACACTCAGACTGCTGTGCAGGAGCTCTGCATTTGAATTTGTACCATCAGCACCTCTGTGAGACCAGCCAAAAAAAGTGGGATTTTCACTCAGCAGAGGCTTCCATTTTTGGTTTGGCTTTAATTTAGTTTTCAACCCTTTGAAGCAAGCCCAACAAACACATTGCTTTCCTGTAAACTGTACATTAGAAAATACACATTTAAGTGTACATTTCACTTAAAATATGCTGATGTAACAACGCACCCTAAACAAAATAACCCTCCTGATGTGGCAGCAGCTCTGTCAGGTGGGCACAGTTCTGTGTCCCAAGACTGCTTAGAGCACCTAGAGCAGCATGAAGCCCTGACATCTTGTTCCTGTGGTATTCTGTCAGGAATCAAGGCACTTTTCTATGGGAATTCTGCCTTCTACTCGATGATAGTTTGTTGAAAAACAGGCTGCTCACTCTGGTCACAATCTTTCTTGAAAACATTACCTCTCCTGCCATGCAAAGAGCATCACAGCCAGGTCTGCGACACATATAGAAGGCGGTCCTTTGGCCACTTAGCCTCGAAAGGGCACGCCTTAGAGAATGAAAGATTATGGTCTGTTGGTGTGAAACTACCCTAAAGTGCAAATAACTTAGTGCCATGTTAAGACAGTGATGAATTTAGCCCATAATCCATATTTTTAAGAAATGAAGCAACAATCTGTGACAAAGCCTCAGAAGGTATAATTTATACCAGCCCTCCCAGTTAGCAGCCCAGATTGCTATGAACGTCCTCAGGCCTGTTAATGTCTTAACCAGCTCCCTACTGAGCATTGAGGTCTCCTGGTATATTCTCTTGTAAGCTGGAAACAGACAGGTTCTCCTGTGGTCTGATCTCCTTTATGTGCCACTCTTCAGTAAGGTTACTGTCATCTAAATGTCCCTGTTGAAACACAAATCTTTGGTCAAGTCGTCATAACAGAGACAGAATCCCTTGTTGCAAGCTCACTCACTTCATCCTCTGTGACATTGCCTTTTCCCCACGTTTTTCTACCATACTCAAGAAATAACAATAAAATTCTGTAACTGATATCATCTGCAGACACACCGACTTCCCCTGCTGGCTCTCCATCACCTGCTACATCTCATTTCAAGCTCCCATTTCAATCTCCGTGTCCTCCATAGCCTCACACCTGGCTTCAGCTGTTTTGTCACCTCTTAAGCACTGCATCCCTCCCACGTTCCCCATGTGTCTTACCATGACAGAGGGTACCATCCTGCCACGCTCTGTGGTATCTACTATGCCTCAATCGCATTCTCATTCACTTCTTCCCCTCCTTCCCACTGCTTCAGCAGCATGAGGTCAGTAACTGCAAAGTGGTGTAACAGGGCAGTGCTGTGAGAATCCAGCCTGTCTACACAATGCCTTTCTCCTCTGCTCAAACCCTCAGGTTGCTTTGTAACTGAGGATTATTAGATTCTTAAATATTTGCCTGCAATTGGATAGCGTAATGTCCTAGCTACCTAACAAGACACATTTAAGCCTGTAACATAGTCAAACCTGCTCCCTTTTTACTTTTCTGCTTCCCTTCTCCAGACCCAGCTTGGGTGTCCTAACATTGTTTTCAAATTAGTCAAAGCATCAGTCCCAACACAGGACCAATGTGGCAGCATCCCAAAAACCTTCAGCCCTCCTGACAGCAGCAATGTGCAGGATCCAGACCCTTTAAACATTATCTTAGCTCAAGGTTCAGTACTGTAGCAAAAAACCAAAAAAGTTATATATATTGTTTGCTGATGACACCAAGCTTGGTGGCATGGATGACACGTTGGAGGGAAGAGATGCCATCCAGAGGGACCTGGACAGGCTTGAGATGTGGGCTAATGCAAATGGCATGAAGTTCAACC